>PVKN010007876.1:0-25952 GCA_004027915.1 Capromys pilorides
TAAAAGAAGGCATGGAGATGTGGCTGAGTGTGAAGGTCCTGGATTCAGTCTCCAGCACCACACATAAAGGTATGTTTTTCTCAGCTCTGAGACACTTCCTCTTCCCCAGCTCCCTTAGCCCCAGCAGAGAACTCAACGTAACGATCTGAGAGTCTCTCTCTCCTGAGGGAGGATCTCTAGTCTCTGCTCATCCCTGGTGTAAGAACTCTGAATCCCTCACGTCATGTTGGCACTTTCACAGTGCGGAATGAATAATCACTTGAGATCTTCCCACGTAGCCAGGCACAGTGTGTGCATCTGCCAGGCCAGATACTGCAAAGAATGAACAAATAATAATAATAATAATAATAATAATAATAATAATAATAATAATAATAATAATAAAAAACAACGACACAAAAGAAAACTTTGACTGTGTCACTTCCAGCAGTGCCGGCCACTTTCTGCTTGCTGCTCTGTAATGGCAGCACGCCTTGCCCGTGTGCATCTCAGAGCGCCTGTATCTGCCTCACAGGATCTTGCCAGTGTTTGTTTACTTCAGTTCTACTCTACCCCAAAGGACGGGGTACAGGTGGGAATCCCTGGGACTCCACCAAGAGTCACCTGGGTCATACGTGGGGGGATACTTAAGTCTGTGCCACTGATTTTCATACTTAGATTGCTAGCTTACGATTCTGAATATTCCTAGAAATGACTTGCTCATGCCTCTTTAAATAGTCTAGCTACAAACACTGCAAAAGGAAAATGGCTGTGTGTCAGGAGAGGTCACGGTAGCCTCGTGGACTCTAACCCAAACCACCCGGAATAGGAGAAAAGAAAGGAGGTGATTCAAAAAGTTATTCCAACAGCGGGAAGCCAACAGGAGTGATCTTTTTTGTTTTCTCTTGTTATTTTGAGACTGGGTCTCACTATGTAGCCCAGACTGGCCTCTCAAGTGCTGGGATTGCAGGCACGGTTACCACGCCTGAATGATGTTCTTACACAGGTGATACACACAGGTCACAATGACTTTGCATGCTTAGGACACTGGCCTTTTTGCTGTTCTTGTGGCACTGGGCATCAAACCCAAGGCTTCCACACAGTGAGCGACATCCTCCGCCCTCCATTCTTTTTAAACTTTAAGTTGCCCAAGCTGGTCTTGAATTTAGGGTTCCTGCCTCCACCTCTTGAGTAGCTCAAATTATGGGAGTGGAATACCTCAGCCAGGTAGTGGCTGACTTTTATTGACACCTTCTGGATAAACGGCACACAAAAGCCCAGGCCCCAAGATAGGCCCAGGAGCAGGCTTACCTCCGCGGGTGTTTCCATGTGGTGGGCAATCAGTTTGGAGGTGAGTCTCAGAGCCACACCCTGGATTTCAGATCTGGGGAAAAAAGGGATAAAATCCTGTGATAGCTTGTGTCTGTATGTCCCTGCAAGGCCTCATGCAGCCATCACTGAGGCTTTTCAGAGGTGGCAGGGTCTGCAGTGTGTGGGGCTGGGATCAAGGGTGTGTGAGCACTAAAGCAGCCCACTGACTGGTCTGGCATCGTTCTGGGTGTGGAGAACGGGAAGCCCTCCCCGGGTGTGAGTGCTACCCCCTAAAAGCATAGAGCCTGGAATATGAGGGACCAAAAGAGGGCTGACGTCGCTGCTGGCCACTTGCTGCCCTTGCTGCCTTCTGCCTGCCATGAGCTGTTTGTTGATTATAGACTGAAACCTCTACAAACGGGAAGTCAAATAAACCTTTCTGCCTTTAACTGGGACATACTTTATATGAAGAAGCCCTGGACATGTCCACGTCACTACTCCTCACATGCCTCCAGGAACAATTACCTTTCGGTTACTAATTGAAGGTCTGACATCATTTTATTGCTAGAGTTTATGACACAGCTAGCTCCTAGGCTGAGGCTTAGAGAGAAATGCAGGAGCTGAGCTCCGCGGCCTGGACAGTGAGCAGGTTCACAGCACAGGACATACTCGACCTGCATCCCACCTAGGCTGCACAGGCAGCACGGGCAAACCTGTCACTGGAAGCAATATCCATCGTCCAGGTCAAAAACTCATTGGGAGTGAGATGGAGACAGCGCTCTGTGAGGGGAAGCCATTCACTAGCGTCCATGCAGTGGAGAATCTTCAGTATCTGGGAGAGACAAATCCAGAGAGAACGAGAGAGGAGAGACAGGAAGACAGAGAGAGTGTGTGAATCCTCAGGGCGAAGCCTCCAGGGAGTAAATACCAACCACTTGTACTCCTGTGGACTTGCAATTTCCCTACAATGTCTCTAACAGACTAAAGCAGAGCACAACGGTGACCAGCACGAAGGCACTGCATGACCTCTGATAGGAGTGAGATGCTCCGATTCCTGGGCCAGTGCCCTTTCCTTTTGCTTACACTTCCCAGGTGACATCTGCCCCTAGACAGGCACCTATGATACACCCTGTAGCTGTGGAACAGACCTGTTTCCTGAACATCTCAAGAATGGCTAGTCCTGAATTTTGCTCAATTCTGGTATCAATGCTGTCATTATCAACAGGGTCTCACTCTGCAGTTTAGGCTGGCCTTGAACTTGCAGTGATACTCTTGCCTCAGCCTCCCCAGTGCTGGGGTTACAGGTGGGTGCCATTACTCTCGGCAAATAGTCCCTCTCCTTAGTGTCCCTGCCCTCTATGCATGAAGCCAGGCCCGGAACCATACAAAGAGCGTCTTTACCCTTCAGAGGCCCAGTTTGCTGCCTCCAGAGAGCCCAACCCTGAGCTTGCCTTCCTGATGCTGGGAGTGGGAGGGACCATCAGGCCAGTAGGCTCTACCTTGCAGAGACACTCCGGGTGGCTTTCCTGCACGGCCAGCAGCAGGAGGTCCCCTCCCATGCTGCGTAGTGATCCAGGGCCTCCTGCTCTGAGCCTTTCCAGCAGGGCTTCTAGGGTGAGCAAGCGCACTTCAGGAAAGGCAGAGCCCAACAGCTGCGTCAAGGTGACAGGCACATGCCTCGTCTGCTCTCTGGCCCTGGTCAGCGATGCCCTCTCTGCAGCGATGGCCAGCTTGGTGAGGCTCTGCAGGTACTGGGGTAGGCCTGGAACCCTGAAGGTGCAGGGGAATCCTGTTAGCAGCTCTGATCCTGAGATGATCTCTGCGACTTCCTCCCAGAAGCCAAGTCTCTCCAGAACTAGAAAGCAAAACAGCAAAGGGAAGAAGTGATCACTTTATTCAGTCGTGCACAACATCAACTGTCTTTCTAAGTGGACTGCAAACAGCACAGTGAGAGACGAGCACATGAAGGTTTTCTAGGCCCACAAGCAACATCTGTGTCAGCCCATCAGAGGGACGAAGGAATTACCATCAGGGAGCATGTTCCTGGCGCCCCTCCTTGGCCCTTAGACACAAGGCCTGAATTGCCAAGCCCCACAGGGAACCAGAGAGAAGCCCAAGCTTCCTTGGGGGCTCAGACCCCCCTATAGCATACTAACCTGGAGCAGTGAGACAGCTCATGCTACTGGAGGAGATCTAATTGTCCAACTTCTCTCTAGAGTTCCCATTCGCGGGCCTACTTCTGCATTCTGAGGCTGCTGGTGACATTTCCCCCGGCCTCTGATGACACTGATGGTGTGCCCCGGCTCCGCCGAGTGAACCTTCCCTACTTCCTCCCCCCTCCATGAGGGGGTTCAGCTTCTCTCACTACCCCAGCTGCATCCTCCTGGACACCTCATCTCTGCTTTCTGTTTGCCTTGAGAATACACCACTTGCGGGCAGCACTTGAAACTGCAGTGTTTTCCCTGTCACGATGTGCAGATTCCAGCCCTCATCTCATCCCCAAAGTTTTCCACAAAATAGCTCACTTTTATTTCTTATTTTTGCATGGCTCTAATAAAGTAATAGTCTTTGGAAACAAAAGACACTTCTATTGATAGTGTTTTGTTTTAGGGAGTGGCACCTCTATAATTCTCCATCAGTATTCCATGCTTTGCAATTTAACACATGTTATGGTTTATGTCTAGTTGTCCCCCCAAAGCCTCATGCAATCATGGAGCAGGGACTTTTAGAGTTTGAGACTTGAGTCATGATCCACTGGGATTATGTGTTTTAGTACTGATTGGACTATGGGTCTGAGTATTGCTGGGATTACTTGACTCTTGATCCACTGGGATTACATGTTTTAGTACTGATGGGGATATCGGTCTGAGTATGGCTGGGATTACTGGTGTGGCCTAAGGTAGATAGGCTTAGGCAGAGAGCCTGAAAGTAATATAAAGAGAGGCAGAGAGACAGACATTAGCTGTTACTCTCTGCGCCCTGCTTGGTCTGTTGCCTCTGTCACGATTGTTGCTGTTCCACCGCCATGAACTGGATGCTCTCTGCCTAGTTCCACTCAGCCTTCGGCCAGCTGAATATGGACTGAAACCTCCAGTAACTGTGAGGTAAATAAACCTTTCCTTCCTTCATTTTGAGTGTCGGGTATTTGTCCCAGCAACAAGTAAAAAAGTAACTAAGACAACACATGAAAGAAATTATTAAATACTGAGCATCACATATAATTTATGTTTTTTTTGGCGGGACCGGGGTTCAAACTCATGACCTTGTACTTGCCAGGCAGGCACTTGTGCCACGGAGCTATCTCCCCCGCCCCCTCCACATATAATTTATGTTACAAGAGGATTAGAGATAAGTTCTGCTTAGAAATAATTCCAGAAGGGCTGGCCAGATAGCTCAGTGGACTACAGTGCCTGCTTAGGCAGAGTGTAGCTGCCCCCACCCGGAGCCTCACTGAGACTGCAATTGATACTGGGTGTAGTGGCACACACCTGTAATCTCAGTGCTTGGGAAGTTGAAAACAGGTGAATCACTAGAAGCCCAGTCTATGTATGAGATCCTATAGATCCTGCACTAAATACATTTAAAAAAATAAATAACTTCAGAAAGAGGGTTTTTTTGTTTTTTTTTGGTCTTGCTTATTTAGTTCAGACTGGCCCTGAATTTACTATGTAGCTCAGGCTGGTCTTCAATTCTTAGAAAATCTCCCGTCTCAGCCTCCTGAATGTTGGAATTATAGGTTAGTACAACCAAACCCAGCTTTCTACAAAGCTTTATATTTTATTTTTCTATTGAAAAACCAGTGAGACTTGCTTCAGCCTCAAAGAATACATTTATGTAAAATTACACGAAAGCAGGTGGCGAGCTGTCCTTTATCTACCTGAGTAGGTTAAAGTACAGCCCACAGAACGGATCATCACCCTGGCATGGTCTGGCCAGCAGGACTACTTACTAAGCTTCCCGCTCTGGACACGAGGTGATGGGTCACACTGTTGACTCACACGCAGCACGAATTCAGCAGGAACCACAGCCCTGCTTTTTATATACTCTACTGAGGGGCTGAGTCATCTGTCTCCTACCAGTACTTGGGTTGAGATTTGTTTTCTTTGTTAGACTCATTCATTCATTCATTCATTCATTCATTCATTCATTCATTTGTATTATGGCCGGTTCAGCCTGTCTTGGGAGTGGGGCTGGCGCAAGGCGCTTTAGACTGCTGAACAATCTTGCCGGCCCTCTTGGTTGGTTTTAAAGCCAAGAATATCCTTAAACTTTATCTCCCCATTAAGTTTTATGGTCTGCCTTTTCAGTTGCCGAGATCCTTTTGAAGTCTCAGCTCAGATCAAAGAACAATGTTGCCACTGGGTGTGGTAACACATGCCTGTGACACCAGTGCTCAGGGAGGCTATGGAACGAGGACCCCAAGTTTGAACTCGGCCTGGGCAAAGTCAACAACTTAGTGAGAGCCTGCCTCAAAATAAAAAGTGCAAAAAAGGGCTGTGGACATAGCAGTCAGATGGTCTGGGTTTAATCCTCATGTGGCAGGTAAATGGAGATTTCGGCCCTTCTGGAGTTTATACTGTGAGCTGGAAATGTGTGAGCAATTTGAATACAGGGATTCCCTCCCACATAAGCCAGTCTCAGTGGGAGGACAGGTGTGACTGTATTGGGACCTGGGACCACCAATCAGAGGAGCTGGCTCTGCAAGGCTCAAAGACATGGAAAGGAAAGTGGGGAGCAGGACAGGAGGCTGAAGGAGGAGGGTGGCCGGCCGTAGGGCTCCTCCCAGGCTGTGTGGAGGAGCACAGACAGTTCTACAGGTGAGGGAAGGCCCCGGAGGTGGCAAAGTCAGAGCACGGAGACGGTTATAAGATGACAGCACTGGAGTAGTCCAGAACAAAGGGCCTAAAGATGGTGCCCAGGTCTGAACGGCCCCAGAACCTCAGTAGTGCTAGGTAGGCTGGGCGCAGAGGTGCTACCTGGAAAGCCAGCTACTTGGGAGGACTGCGGGCTCAAGGACAGCCTGGCAGCAACTTAGAAAAATGTCTCAAAATGAAAAAGATCAAAATGAAAGTGGGCTGGAGATGCAGTTTAGGAGCAGAGCCCCTACCTAGCATGCATGAGGGCCTGGATTTAATCTCCATCCCCACCCTGCCCCAAAAGGTTAGATTTTAAGAGCACATTAGGCCTTGAGCGCCAGAACACATCAACGCTGATGAGGTCTGTTACTGTGAGTGGGTTTGCTGACCTGTTCTTGCCCCCATCTCATGTGTGTCCCTTGCCCTTCGCCAGGCTGTGGCACAGAAACTGTGACCAGACATGGCCCCTTCCTTGGTTTTGGATTCTGAGCCTCTACCACCGTAAACGGAACAGACTTAAGACTGCTGATCACTGCCTGGTTGATGGTATTCTAACAGCAGAAAATGGACTAAGAATGGACAGGGAGAAGGTACAACGGGTGGTAACGGGCAGCTGACTAGAGAGGACGCAGCTCTGCACGGACGCACTTAACATCCCGCAGAAGCCAGGGGGCTGTGCATGCGGCAGTCGGCTACTAACAGTGTTTCCCTGCTGGCCCGGCTCTCACTCACTGCTCTCGGCATTCTCTAGTTAGGAGTCCTTCTGATGACATCTTCAACATCAGGACAGATAGTGCGGCACGTGTCTGTAAGCTCAGAATTTGGGAGGCTGAGGCAGAAGGATCACATGTTCTGGTTTAGCCCAAGTAACTCAGTGAGATCCTATCTCAAAATAAAAAAGGCTGGGTAGATATATTTTTTAATTAATTAATTATGAGTCAGGGTCTCGCTATGCAGTTCAGGCTGGCCCTGAGCTCGCTTTTGTAGCCCAGGCTGGTCTCGAACTCACACGGATCCTCTTGCCTCAGCCTCCCAAGCGCTGGGATTACAGGCATGCGCCACCACACCCGGCTGGCTGGGTAGATATAACTCAGGACAAAGGTTTTGGGTTTAATCCTCAGTAGCGTAAGAAACAATAACTAAACCAAATCAATCCAAAACAAAAATTGCATCAGGACAGACTTCATCAGATACCTTGCTAAAACTTAGCTATTCTACCTATCTGCTTTCTCTGATAACCACGGACACATTTAGCCCAAAGGCAGTAAGTTTATCGTAGAGTGGTTTACCAGGGAAGACTTAAGGCATACAATTTATGCCTGGCAAGTATGAGGTCCTCAGTTCCACTCCTTGTAAACCCCCATCCAGGATAATTTATACAATTTATATTCATCTTCTCATTATAACTCATTTATAGAGTTATTGATTTTAGAAAACTCATAAACATAATAGAAATATGAAAGAACAATATTTGGAAAACTTATTTGAAAAAAAAAGTTCTATAGGCTTGTAATAATCTGGGAATTAAAAACATGGAGTATCCATGTAATACATCAAAGTCCTTTAAAAGTACATCTGCCCTAAGGTAGAGCTGCAATGTGACAGTTCCTCAACGTCACCACTCTCCAGATACACTGGCGCAGAAGTCCCAGCCACAGCAGGGAGTCATCTATGGCACAGCAGGCAAACCTAAAACCCACATCCCATTACGCTGCCCTGCCGTAAGGAGCAGCCGCACTACCAGTCTACCGGTACCATTTCCTACCCTTCCTACTGCACGAGAAAAGGAATTTCATTTCTTTAGCAAAGATAAGAAATGTAGCTCAGAGACCTGCTCTTAAGAACACATTTAAACACAGGACCTAAGTGTGGTGTTGCATGAGCACAAATAAGGCCAGCACTCTGATAAGTCAAGGCAGGAGGACTCCAAGTCTGAGCACAGCCTGGGTAACTTAGTTGTTGTAGGCAGCTGAATTAGATAGAAATATTGTTATGTACGGTCAGACAGGGCTAGGCCCTCAGAGGAGACAGCACGGAAGACAAGATACCTTGCAACTGTCAGACAGACAGACATTCTTAGGTCTGTGGGCCAGACCTAAAGACCAACAAACAAATGCTGACCTCCCTAAAGATAAGCATCTGGGATCAATCATCACCTTGAGGAAGCCAGGAAGAGTCACCAATCCAGTCTCTACAGGATAAGCCACATTATTCACGCCTGCTTGCCACCTGACTTGCTTTCCCATTTGATCCTGATTTAATCAATTTTACCTGAGCAGTTATGCTTTTAACCTCATTGGTTGACCATAGTTTTGTCCCACCTCATATGTAAGTTCCTTATGTTTTCTATCTTAGACCCACTTCACCACATGGTTTTGCTCTATAAAAGTGCTTAGAAATGGCAGATTCCTGGAGCAACCCACTCAGGTCCCTCTTCTGTCCCTCTCTCGGACAGGAGCTTTCCTTCCCCCAATAAATATACTTTGCTCTTAACCTCTGTTTGTTCTAAAAATACATTCTTTGGTTTTAGAGAACACAAACTCACCCTAGATATCTTTCAGGTTAGGAGTTCCATTCTCCTATATCACAGTGACTTTGTAAAAACCCTATCTCAAGAGCTGAGGGTAGCTCAGCACAACCCCCCTCCCCCGGGTTCAATTCCTAAAACTGGAAGATGTATGCATGCAGGTGTGCTCCAGCTGTCCCACTGGTGGTGAACCTATTGCATACACACCTCAGCAGGCTGTTTGCGCTTTTGTTTGTTTTTTGTTTATTTGTATCACTGAAAGCTCTAAAAAGTTCACCATCATTGCTCTAGACCATCCTGGATACTTGTCAGAGGAACCTGTTCTCTGAAAGACTGAGATGTTCCAAGCAGAGTATACTGGATTCCAGAGCTATCCACTGCCCCACCAGCTTCCTCTGAGTCCTTGGGGAGGGATAATGTCACTAAGAACCAGGGACTAAAGGCCCCACCCCAAGATAGGAAGCCGAGGTACATGCTCAGAAAGGTTCCTTGGGGACCTCTAGACCCATACTACACATGTGCTCAGCAGAATTCCATGAACAGCAACCAACTTAGGCACTTGAGGAGACACAGAAACTCAGAGGTGAGGAGAGCAAGTTGCTGCTGGAAAGCTTTAAGGCTTTTAGGTACTTGGGAGGTCCAAAGCCAAGTGCAAAATAATAATGAGAAGGCAACTATAAATTGTACTTATGTACCACAGACTATTGTTATAAACACTCCACCCCTACTATTTAGTGCTACAAATAACCTTTCTTTTAGAATTGGCACTTGAGTGTTACTCTAAGCAGTTTAACAAGTATTAACATCTCAATAGAGTGGGTTCTACTCTTATTATTCCCATTTAACAGATGAGGAAACAGAAAGGTTAAACTACTTGCCTGAGGTTACAAAGAAATGGTAGATAAAGAACACAAAAGCTACAAGGAAGAACAAAATGGATGCTGTGGGCATTTATTTTCTACCATAAGAAGTTTAAAAAGGGGCTTTTGGGAAGGAGTAAGGCTTTAGGCGGGTCTCATAGTTGTGTGCTGGGTGTCCGGCTGGGAAAAGGGAGGAAAATGGCTCCCGGGAGTGCCAGGTGAGAACACGCAGCAGATCCAAGACTTCCAAGGAATTCAAGTGTCAACAGAAGAGCGAGACAGGTGAGGTCTAAGCTGCAAGGTAGGAAAGTATCCAACGATGTTCCTTTAGGCATTCTCTGAACTACTGCATGGAGGAAATATTCTGCTGTGCTTCACCAACCCAAGAGGATGCCCTGACCAGAATTCCTGGAGACTCTGTTCTTGGACAGGATGTTGGGATGGGGTGGTGCTGCTGGCCAAAGGTTATTATTATTATTATTTTTGAGGGTGGTACTAGGGATTGAATTCAGGACCTTGTGCTTGCCAGGCAGGAGCTTATGACGCTGAGCTATTGCCCCAGCCCCCAAAGGTTATTTTGAAAGCCATGGCCTGAGCCCACACACCTGAAGCTCACTGTTGCTGATGGATTCTACTGATTTTTGAGCTGGGTACAGACAGCAGTCAGCTTGAGACACCCACAGGTATTTTGAAGGGACAACTTACAGGGGTTTGTGGGTGGGAGCTGCAGTTCCAAGCAGCGCACAGTTGATTCTGGTCCAGTCTTTCCAGCAGATGATTGGAAAATTCATTATGCCCCATTTTTTCTCACTGATAAGACTATCAGAGGAGGAAAGTCACCAAGAATCAGAAGAGTGAAGCAGGATGTTAAGCTCTGTGGCAGAAGACCAGCCCTGGACGACGGGAACACAGGCCCACTCTGTGTTACGTGTCTTCTAGGTTCCCCAGTAGTGGTGAATTATAAGACTCAGAGCTCTCATCTGGTGCAGACCCCAGGAGCTGGCCACGAGACAGGTCAGAGGTAAAATGTCCACCGCTTCCATAGCAGCAGCTGCAGCATGTAGTTAAGAACACTGTTTTCTTCTCTCACGAAAGTTCTCAGCCCAGAGAGAAGGTACAACACCTACGAGCTTTAGAAACACTTCTGCTAGAGATACTTGGTCACATCTCTTGAGTGGGTCCCGGGAGTCAGGCTACACAGTGACCTGGGTCATTCTAGTGTGCAGCTGGGCCTGACAGCCACAGCTCCCTGCTGCAGGGAGGCTTGTCACACGGTTTCACAACCAGATCTCTCTGATGAAGTGTTGTGGATTGCTGCATAACACGTAGCTCAAATAGCTCGGAGTCTACATGGATAGGTGACACTTTCATTTGAATTCCTTTTGTCCATAGGACCAGAGAACTGACATTTGTTCCTCTGTCTAAAGTTTAGGGCTGGCGAGATAGCTCAGTGGACTAAAGAGCCTGCTTAGGCAAACTTAGGCAAGCACAGAGATGGCAGGTCTATCTCTGGCACCACATGCCATGCCAGCGTGGGCTGAGCCAGCGAGAGTCAGGGGGGTAGTGGTGCATGCCTGTAATCCCAGCGCTGGGGAGGCTGAAAGCAGGAGGATCATCACGAGTCTGAGCTGCATAGTGAGATCCTGAAACAACCAAATACATCAAAAAATAAAACAATACACAAATAAATAAATGAAGTTTAGCCACTCTTCTCTAGGCAGTAATTTATAAACCTTAACTTTTCTACTCATCATTTAATTTTTTTTTTTTTTTTTTTTTTCAGAACTGGGGACTGAACTCAGGCCCTCACACCTGTCAGGCAAGCACTTATTCTACTGAGCTCTCTCCCTAGCCCCTTCATTTGTTTTTTTGAGACAGGATCTTGCTATGTAGCTCGGGATGGCCCTGAACTCAATATGTAGTCCAGGTTGGCCTCAAACTTACAGTGATCCACCTGCCTCAGTCTCCCAAGTGTTGGGGTTATATGTGTGAGCCACTGCACCCAACTATCATCCTCAAGTTGGATTGCTTTAGGTTTCTTCTTTCCGGGGAAGCCAATTGCTCCACAGAAGGAACCAAGTCCCTGCTTCACTGCCCCCACCGTACCCCTCAGAAGCTAGAGTGCATTCTGCAAACTCACTGCTTGGAGCTTTTCCCAGCCCTCCCTGCTGGGAAACTTCCCATCAGTCACAGATATAAACATCTAATCTGATTTCATTTTTGGAAATTTTTTTTTTCTTCAGACAAATATATTTCTGGCCTTCAAGAGAATGGCTCAATGGCTGGATTATCATGGACAGACACTGCCTCCTGCTGTTATATCCTGGATCATTGGAAAAATAATTTCCAATAAAATGCCACAAATAATATGGCAGACAGGTATAAGCTGCCAACTTTTTATTTTGCAAAGTAAGGATGTTAAAAATTACTCTTTTCGGGACCGGTGAGATGGTTCAGTGGTCTAAAGCGCCTGCTTAGGAAAGCTCAGGCAACTGCAGGGACTGTGGTTTGATCCCTGGCACCACAGGCTGCGCCAGCCCCACCACCAGGGCAGGCTGAGCCAGCCATAAAATAAGTAAATAAACAAACAAACAAGCAAACAAATAGATTTTTAAAAAAATTACTCTTTTCAAAAAGGTTATTTTATCACTCAAAACAGAGGAAATGGAAATGGAGGGTCACTATAAAGGACAATTTTTTTTTTAAAGTTGGCTTTAAAAAATGATAGCACCATCTTCCTATAGCTTCATTGTACCATGAGGCTGGTAAAAATTTCATCAGGGACCAGGGCTGGGGACAGCAGTTTAGGAGACCTGGAAAAAAGCTTTCCAAGCCTATCTGGACCACTCTCTTGACCAGAGGCCCAGGAAGGAAAGGAAAGTGTTGCTCACACAGTCAGGGGAGGGACACAGTGGCACTCAAGCCCTGCCCTTTGATCGCCTGTGTGCCACTGGGCAGTGCTTGGTTCCCTGGAGCTAGGAGATGCCAGAGTTCCGCTTACAAGACCAACAGTGGAACCAGTGCTGACTCCAGCATCTCAAAGGGGCCACTTCCTAACCAGCAGGCAGGCTGGGGTGCCAGCAGCTCCCAGGCTGCTTCCGGAGGACCCTGAGTCTTCTTGGACACTACGTCCAGGAAAAAGAATGAGTTCCCAAGAGGCAGGTGTGGGCCATTCGCTCTGGATCATCTGAGCCATTCACATAGGTTTGCCAGAATTTCTTGCAGTTTTTGTTTGTTTTGCAAAGTTTTCCTGGCTGGCCTTGACTTTGCCACACTCTTGCCCCAGCCTCCTGAGTGCTGCGATGATGGGCGCATGCCTCCATGTCTGGCTATAAGTCAATAAAGTTTTAGGCATTTTTTTCTAGTACTAGGGATCAAACGTGAGACCTTGCACTTGCCAGGTGGGCATTTATACTGCTGAGATATATCCCTGGCCCTCAATATAATTTTTTAAAAGATGCATGCTAATATGCCAGCCCCACCCCCAGGGCAGGCAAAGCCAGCCATAATATAAATAACTAAATAAAAAAAGTTAAAAAAAAAAAAAGATGCATGCTAATCTAAGTAGCTCAGAAGGGCATTCTGAAAAAAGTATGGATGATATCCTTACTATATAACTATGGAGACAGTGAGTTCAACTTAACAGTAATGAACTTCAGTGAAATTACTGAGAAGGGGAGTGAGAAGGGGGGGAATACAGAACACATTTGCAAGCAAGATCACATCCCCTGGCCTTCCCAGCAGTGAGCAATGGCTTGGATGAGGTGGTTCTATCCCCTCAGACCAGGGGTTGTGACTTAGTGAGCCTGGGGGCAAGCCCCCCCCAAATCAGACCTTCAAACACCTTCCCACCAATGCTGGGTATATGTGTAGAGACTACACATAATCAGGATCTTTGCCCTTCTGAGATGCAGTTGCCTAAGAAGGAGCTTTACACTGCTGAACCATCTTGCCAGCCTTGAAAGGTGTAATTCTAGCATCTATTGGAGTTCGTATGCCCTGGTCCTTCATCATACACCAACCTTCTTATCTATTGCTCAACCACAGAACTCTGGAACATTACATGGCCCTAGTCTCCAGCTGTGTCACTCATCAGAGCAGCCCAGTAGCCTTGTGCTGAACTGGCCCAAAGGAAAAGGCGAGAAGGAGAGCGTGTGCAGGCCCAGCAGAGATGGCCACGGGGGAGGCAAGAGCTCCGGGAATCACAGGAGACTTACTCTACTCATGAGCGCCAGGCCACATCCAGGAATGGGAAAGATCCTCCTCAGGACTGCCATGGCCAACCAGACCACGAGGCAGCCTCATGGCTACGAAGGTGGCTACGCAGGCGGACACTGTGCAGTGACGCTGATGGCGCCACTCTAGAGGTTCATCTGTTGGAGCCTTGGAGGCTCTTTATTCTGCCAAACTTGATATGAGGCTCCCTGCCTGAGATGGGCGAATTTGCCCTTCACATAGTGTAAAGAGGCTGAGCTCTTGGAGGCCACTAGATCAAGGAGAGTGCGGGCAAAATCTGACTGAGGTCCCCGTCCCCCCAGCATCTCTACCCTACTTCACAAAGCAAAAGTGAGAAAACCCAAAGCACATCTCCCCCAGGCACGGTAGGCAGGCCTGCATTCTTCTGTTTCAAAGAACTATAGCTCGGGGTCGCAGAGATCTTCAGTGAGATTCAACAGAAATCTTTATCTAAAATGGCTGATAAATTGGTTCTAAAGATAACTACAGCTGATACTTGTACTCTCCAAGAATCTTAATGTCTTGTTATGCAATTCCTCAGTAAAAAAATTATTTGTAGAGAAGAGGAAACCATAGGAACTACAACAACAAAAACCAATGGGTTTCATAAATCTTGGCCTGCCTTTATCGAAGGGAAATTCCATTCTTTTACTTAATCCTCCACCCCTCCCAGCACACCGTAACCCCAGCCCCAGGGGCCCTTCCCTTACAAACACATCCACTGAACTGGAAGAGGCTCTTCAGCCTGCCTGTCTGGAGCTGGTCGTAGTTCTTGAAGCCCTTTCACGGCTGCTAACCCTACTGTGGAGTCTCTTACGCACATCCTTTTGAAAGGGCTCCTTCTTCACCCCTGCCACCAGCATGTCCTCACAGCCCTATACTGTCGGGGCTAAAATGCTTAGCTGCCACAATGGAAGGAGAAAGTGCTGCAGAGAGCATCATTTATTGGAACACTGTCTCGTCCATCTCCAAATAAAAGCACACAGCCTTTCCATCTTGGGAGACGCCAAAGGGACCTGAGTAGGCTAAGGATGAGCTCACCAGCTGCAGGGAGGGAGCAATATTTTTAATCCTTGCCTCCACCCACCAATCTGTCCTGGCCTTGTCCCAGTGCTGGGGAGAAGTCAGAAAACATGGACCATACACATAAGACAATCCAAAGACAAAAACACTTATTTTACAGCGTATAGCAGTTCCATTTCCTTCAATGAATTGCCCCGAAGGGCAGGACTGGAAATCAGAAATTTCTCCACTCTGACACTTTCGTGGCCCCATGTAGCCCTTGGAGCTCAAGAGTAACTTTAAGGCACATACATAATAGTGGTCTATCTGATAGAACTGTGCTTATTCTTTAGAATATTTCTATTGATGAATTATTAATTTTCAGGCTGGCCAGATAGCTCAGTAGATTAAAGTGCTGGCTCAGGCAAAGGGTAGCCGTTGGGGATTGATTTCTGGCGTGCCATGCTGGCCCCACCCCCAGGGTACACTGAGACTCCACCGAGACTGGGCATGGTGGCCCGCGTCTGTAATCCGAGCACTTGGGAGGCTGAAAACAGGAGGATCACTACGAGTCCGATCTACATAGTGAGATCCTGTAGACCCTGCAGACCCTGTACCAAATACCTACAAATAACTAACTAAATAAAAAGAATTATCAATTTTCTTTGCAAACTATCAAACTATTTATGCCACATGTTTAGGAGTAAAACACAACCACTGGCCAACACTTTGTGTTACAAGTGATGTCATGGTTGTTGCATAACTTGTCAAGCGTATCTAACTCCATGTTTGGTTTTTATTGTTGAAAGTTTCCAGCTCTGGCTTCCATTTCGTTGAAGTTTCTTTATTGCTATTTCCATCGTGGTGAAATGTTGACACTGGCAGTAACTGTTTGCTTTTCCTCACCATACACAAGGCCAGTCTTACATCTTTCTGAAACCCAATGATTTTACTATATCTTGAAATTGCAACATTTCATTCTGCTTTGTTCCTATGCATAGTTTACAAAGAAAATAACAAAATATCACAAAGATTATCATAGACAAATATTACAAGAGAATTTTTTTTCTTTTTTTGTATTTTAGGGAAGGGTCTACAGGGTGTTCAGGGTCTCACTACTAGATCAGACTCATAGTAATCCACCTGTTTACAGCCTCCCAAGAGCTGGGATTACAGGTGTGTGCCACCATGCCCAATCTCAATTGCTGTCTCAGCGTGCCCCAGGGATGGGGCTGGCACGGCAAGCAGGGGGATTGAACCGCTGGCCCCTGTGCCTGCTTACAGGTGCTTTAATCTGCTGAGCTATTTGTCTGGTCCCTACAAGAGAAATTTTCTTAGAGGACTGGGACTGGAGCTCATAAGAGATCTTTTATAACAGAGGAAAAGCAAAATGTTTCTGCCCAGGGAACTACGCAAAAAAATTACGGAGCACACTGGTGAGCAGACAGGTGAACAGGCAGGCAAAGGCTCACAGAGACTGACTACAACAACAGGAAAACCAAAAGGATGTCAACTGTGCCTTACAGGGAGGCACAGGACAACTGTGCCCTACATAAAGTACATCTGTGCTACCAATGCAAGTGACGCGGGCGTGCAGATCATGCACTAGTACATGGGAAGACCGCCTCAGGTGTGATAGTCAAGGCAAAGCTTATTTCTGTGGTACTTTGTTTACACTAGTTCACACAGATTTCTATTTTTGATGTTTTTCATTTTGTAACTAAGTAAATAACTGATGAGAAAATGTTGATGTCTATTCTAAGAACTCATTACATACTTGATACTATATTTTATTGATGTTTTATTTCCTGATAAGTGCATGTTGTGCAATACAGTAGGAAGCTCCTAGAAATGTCACCCAGGAAGAAAAGCTTAGCACACTGCTGTCAGTGAAGTGAGACATGTGCACGGAACATGCGGTTGTCATGTGTGAAGAGCGCATTGGGTGTGAAAGTTGAAGCAAAGCTTATTTTGTGGTAGCGTTCTGTTGGTATTTTCATTGTTTGCTCATGTTTATTTCTTTTCTTCTTTAGTGGAAACGGGGATTGAACTGAGGCCCTTGCGCTTGCCAGGTAAGTGCTTACTGTGCTGAGCTATCTCCCCAGCCCCTGCTCATTTTTATTTCTGATGTTATTTTTTAGGTTTTGTAACCAGTGCACAACTGATATGAAAATGCTGATGTCTATTCTAAATGCACAATACAGAGTCAGAATTTAATAATTTATTTCATTGATATTTTGTGTTCCTGATAACTATATACTGTACGATATAATAAGAGCCTCCCAACAAAAGAACAAGACCATGGAGGCATCAAGTACGTCCTACTATAAAGGTCAGGAGAGTGAAAGACACAGGCTACTGATGTAAGTGGTGGGTATGTATGGAACGTGCTGTTGTCACCTGTGCAGACTGCCTGAGGTGTGGTAACTGAAGGTAAGGTCATTATTCTTTTTGTAGAGTATTATTGGTATTTCCATTGTAGCTCATATAGGAACTTATTTCTGACATTCTTTTTTTAGACTTTGTACACTAAAATCAGTTGATGTTGAAAATGTTGATGCTCCCTGTCCCCAGGCATGCTGGGACGTTGACTCAGACTGGGCATGGTGGCACAGGCCTGTAATCCCAACACTTGGGAGGCTGAAGACAGGAGGATCACTACGAGTCTGATTTGTGTAGCATCTAACCTGTGTAGTGAGACCCTGTAGACTCTACTAAAAAAAGGAAAAAGAAAATGTTGATGTTTTTAAAATAAACACTCAATAAATACTACTGTTAGGATCTTGGTGGCATGGCAGAAAAGCGGAAGTGAAAGAAAAGGATAGAAAAGGCCTTTACTAAGGAGGACAGAGAAAGAATCCAAGGGAGATGGGGAACCCTCTGACCTGAGACAGGAAGGCTGAGACTTTATGGACTTTTTTAGGGGTGGAGAGTTTGAGGGGCAGGTTCAGTGACAACCAGGGAGCTCACTGGAGGCTCCCTTGTATGCCTGGGAAAGGTACAAGGAAGTTGTATCCAGGACTGGGATGAGGAAAAGGAGGAAGTGGTCAGTGGGAAGATAAACTATTTTGGGGATTCAGCCATGTTGAATCAGGATCATGATAATTTAATGGCTTGTACTTGGCCCAAAGCTATCATTTACAACTCAAAAGGTTTTCTGTTCTGTTTTTTACTTGTTAAGTACTCACTGTTTTTTTTTTTTTTTTTTGGTGGTACCAGGGATTGAATTCAGGACATTGTGCTTGCCAGACAAGCACCTATTCCACTGTGCTATCTCCCCGGTCCCACTAATTGTTTAATACACTAAACTGCATAAAATTCAAATTAATAATTCATCAAAAGAAATATTCTAAAGAATAAACATAGATCTATCAGATATACCTATAGTTATATATACACCTTGATGACAGAATTACTCTTTAGTGCAATTTGAAAAGGATTTGGTGTATAGCTCAGCGTACAGTCTCTGCTTTCAGTCTCAAACAGAAATAAACAAACAAATAACTTCAATGAAGTAGAAACAGAAGGGAATTTCTTCAAACTATAAAATCTAAAGCTAACATCACAGTTAGATCCCTAAGGCATGGAATAAGAAAAGTCTCCTCTTACTATTTCTAGTTAACACTGTACTAGACTTTCTGGCCAGAGCAATTAGGTAATAAAAAAAAATTTAAAAGATACCCAGATTAGAAAGGAAACAGTAAAAACTTTCTCTGTTGCAAATGATATGATCTTGTACACAGAAAACGCAGAGTTCAGCAAAAAACCTATAGTGCTAATAAAAGTTCAATGAAGTTACAGGATAAAAATGAACACGTGAAAGTTATGCATGACATTTACACTGAAAACTATAAAAACATCACTGAAACAGTTAAAGAGACCTTTACGTAAATTGAATCTTGAGTTCATGGATTTGAAAACGTACTCCTGTTATGACGGCAATCCTCTTCAAACTCAGCTACAGATTCACACAATCCCTGTCAAATCCCAGCTGGCTCCCCTAAGTTTTTTTTTTTTTGTTGTTGTTAAAAAACAATAAGCTGCTCTAAAAGTCATATGAAAAAAACTTACCAGGAACCCCCAATAGCTAACTAAAACTTAAAAAAGAACCAAGTTGGAAGATTCACAAATTCTAAAATTATTATAAAGTAATCAAAACAGTGTGCATTAGTGTAAGAATAGACAAATACATCAATGGAATACAATTAGCCAGGCACAACATGCCTCGTATCCCAGTACCTGGGAGGCTGAGGCTGGAGGGTTGCAATGAATTTAAGGCTAGCTTGAACTACAAAGTGAGCTCAGGCCAGTCTGAACTGCACACTGAAACCCTGTCTCAAAACAAAACAAGGAATAGAATTAAGAATCTAGAGTTAAACTCATAATTTATGGTCAACTGTTTCTTGATAAGGATATAAAAACAATTTAATAAGGAAAAGATAAAGTCTTTTTTTTTTTTTTGAGACATTGTCTCATTATGTATTTCAGGCAGGCTTTGAACTCACTGTAGTCCAGGCTGGCCTTGAACTCATAATGATCCTCCCGCTCAGCTTCTCCAGTGCTAGGATAACAGGCATATACCACCAAGCACAGCTTAAAAAAGGGTAGTTTTGAAAATGCCAAGCTGAGATCAATCTTTGTGACATTGAATTAGGCAGTAATTCCTAGATATGACATTAAATGTACAGCAACAAAAGAACAGAGATAACTTTGGATTTCATCAAAACCAAGAACTTAGTGAACTAGCGAGTGACCTGAGCGAGCACTGGAGGGGCTGCAACAGGAGGATCTCTGTGGGGCTGAAGCCAGCCTGGGATATAGAGTGAGCTTAAAGCCAGCCTGAAACACACAATGAGACTCTGTCCCCAAAAGCAAAATAAAACTGTGAAGAACTTAGCCAGGCATAGTGGTGGATGCCTGCAATCTCTGGGAGCCTTCTGGGAGGCTGAGTTAGGAAGATTCCAAGTTTGAGCTCAGCTTGCAGAACTTAATGACATTGTGAGGCCTTGTCTAAAAATAAAAAATTAAAGGGCCTAAAGATGTAGCTTAGTGTGAAGGACCCAGGCTTAATCCTCAGTAATCATTGCTAAAAGGTATAAACAAACAAAATGCCCATAATTGAAAGGTGGATAAATAAAACGCTGACCTCACAGTGAAATAGTATGTAGCCACACTGCAACATGGATGAACCTTGAAAACATTGTTGTTAAGTGAAGGGACCCAGCCATGAAGGGCCACAAAGATCTGATTCCATTTTTCCTGAATATCCAGAAGGCATTTTGAAAAGCTAGGGCACACCAATTTAATTTGATGCAGGCAGCGAGAGCCATGAACACAGAAACACTGAAACCACAAGGTTCTGAGCCCCGGGTGCTTATTTGAATAGAATTTCACTCCTGGGGTGGCAAAAGTAATTGGTCTGAAGGTTTCTGGACAGATAAGACCCTACCGCCTTCGCTCACCCCTAGTCCTCAGACGTGGGTCATCACTGAACCAGGAGCTGGGAAAGCTCCCTCGGCCCAGCTGTGTGACCTTAGGCAAGTCTCCTAATTGCTACAGCTTCCTCTCTACCCAGTGATTAAATGTTCTCCAACCGCTAAAATCATAAGAATTTCAGGCCAATGTACTCAGCACAGGCTTGGAATTAACAAGCCATAAATACCACACTGACCTAGTAGGTAATAACACCCTATATTGTTCTGACTTCTAAAGTCAGCCAGAGTCATCTGCTTATTTTAGGAGCTCAGTGATCCCTGCGAAAGGTAACTTTTGGCAAAAGTAGCTGTTTAAGTGACGGACCTAGTGTTTCAGAGAAAATCTGACTAATTTATTAACAAGGTCTGCCTTTATCACCCAATTTCATAGCCGCAGGCCCAGAAATACAAAGACCCCAGAAGACCCTAAAAATATGTTCTCAATTCTCTTTCATCTCTCATCCATCCAGAGCTGACTCACATCAACTGTGTCATATTAAACACATCTGCATCCATCACTGATAAAAGTACATGAGCAAGGAACAGATAAGAACTGTTTTCACTTTGTTCAGATGGAATTGGTTAAATTTAACCTAATTAGACCAAACAACCAAGGCAGGTGTTTATAAGTTGCCAATGTTTTCATTCTCTGTAATTGTTTGGTTTTATTTTCCCAGAACTTAAGTAAAGGAAGTTAATATGTCATAAAAATCTCTGACTTTATATTTATTCATGTCACACGTAGATTATTCATGTTCTAGGCAGTACAAATACAAGGCATTGAATACTTCTCACAGATTTTACCATTTAACCACCATCGACATCTAAGAAGGCCTGCAGGAGGGCTTACATTACCTGACTTCCAGGATATAAATGCCAGCAGTCATAAAGGAGAGCCTGTCTTCCATTCTTTTATTGACCTACAATGTGCGCTGACTTGGCATTTCGACTGCTTAGCGATTCTGACTTCATTCTCACAAGCTGGTCACTTTTAAGGCATTCTGAAGGAAAATAAACGTTGCATTCCAGCTAAAGCAAAATGTTTATTGTACTTGGCAGGGTGATGAGATCTGAACTATAAATCCCAACTAACAAAGAAACCACAAAATGCAGTTCTAGCAGCCTGACACCGGGAATGCTTGGTGGAGTGGTGGTAGGTGGACTTCCAAGGGCAGGTGGCTGCCCAGGTAGGCAGGTGTGCTCTTTCTAGCAACATGCTCTGGTCGGCCCTACTCTCTCAGATCATTCCAAACACCCTCAGCATGGAAAACAGAAATGTGGACAGGAAAAGCCCTTGAAGCTCCTACAAGGGGATTCCTCATGGGAGGCCCGGAGGCTCTGCAGGTAGGGGTGAAAGCCTGGAAAGGTAGATCCACAGAGTGGGTTCTGGGGGCCTTTTGCTGAGAGGGAGACTGGTTGTCCCCAGCGGGACTTTGGCCAACCTGCGAGGCCACCACCTTAGTACACCCACAACACTGGCAGTTCCCTCTGCTTCAGGATCCTCATAGCTGAAATGAAGGAACACTAGTGTCACCTTCCTTACTCTAGACAAAAGGCCTGGCTGGCAAAGAGGTAAGTGAACGTGGGTGGTGATCATTATCTGTTGTAAGCAAGATGATATTAAAATTAGTTTCTCAACAATGGGAGAGTTACACACAGGTAGGGAAACAGCCTTCTGAGAGCATTCACACAAAGCAGTGTGGGATTTCCAGCGAAAACATTTCTATGAAGTTGCTATGTCATTTCTTACTGCTTTTGGAATCAACAGATCCTTTTTAAATTCCTATTTTATTATGTATACTTACGATTACAGGAGAACCAGCTTGCATAAAATTAGTAAAACAGAGCCCAGGAAAGGAAAAACTCACTCAGAACCCACTAAGAGAGCTTAAAATGGAAGCCCAAAAGTGCAAATAGGGAAGATATTTGTTTAAATTCTTGGTAAAAGAAAGCTCAACAGCTGTGAAAAAACCCCAAATTCAAGGGGCACAGCCACAGAAATAGAAAGCCCACCTCTCTAGTAAAGGGGTAAACATTTAGACAGACCTCAGAGGTAATTTAGTAAATAGATATTTCAATGGAAAATTTCTAGTCTGAGAGCAAATAACTTCGATAGGTTTAAAATTAGAAATAAAGCTGTTTCCACAGCTCTGCCCAGGCCTGTAAGCCAGCTCCTGGGTCCTTGCAGCAGACTTTTTCTTCCTCATTGCCCCCAAATCCAACTGGAGACTATAACTTTTCTTCCTGTAGGAAGCTGATATACACCAATGCTGACAGCTGGACTCAAGAGGAAAGGGAACACAGCCGCCAGAGTCCTTGTGGTTTGAATCACTTTAAAACTCCAAACAAAACCAGACTCAGACTTTTTAAAACCTAGCTAATGGCTGAGAAAACCTCAAATGATTGGGAAGTACCTAGATGAAAGTTTGAACGACAACAGATCCATCATTATCTTAAGCTTCTCTAATTATGTTTCTTTCACTGTGAATCCCCCAGCCCCACATGAGGTTCTAATGCGAGATAGGGACAACCTTTCAGGTCACTTGCTGAATGGGGTTTGAGTAGGGACAGGCAGATCCTCCTCTAAGCCAAGAAAAGTTACCCTGTAATTATCACTTTTCTTTTGGAATCATTATCTCCTTTCAAGATTCAGAGTTAAATACACTTAATGCTTAAATGTATGTGAATACATATACAAATGAAACAACCATGCTGCGTAGTAAAATAAAAGGGGAAGCCTTCTATAACCCTGCCATTCCCAAGTTTTCAACATTATGATTTTTTTTTTTTTTCTTCCTGAGACAGGGTTTTGCTTCATAGTTCAGCTTGATTTTTTTTTTTTGGTGGGATCAGGGTTTGAACTCACAACCTTGCATTTGCCAGGCAGGCACTTGTGCTACACAGCTATCTCCCTGGCCCAACCTTGACTTTAAACTATGTGGCACAGTATAGCCTCACACTCATGATCTTCCTGCCTCAGCCTCTGGAGTGTCAGACTGCAAGCATGCACCCCTCCACGTAGTCTGTGTGGACTTTGTTCCCGTCTGGTCCACCACTCTCTCTCCCACATCCTCAGTACAGTTATCACAGTGACCCAGCAAATCTCCGTGATACTGAGGGAATGAATTTTCAGTTACATTGTTTTTGAATGACAACATGGATATGGCTCCATAAGAGTCCTGAGAGTTCATAAGGATGAGGACATCCAAAGAAATGCTTTGTTCTAAAGACCACGTGATCTATGGATGTACCTTGAGACCACAGTGTTAAATGAAACAATTCACACGTACCGTTTAAATGTAAATGTTAAACCCAAAGTTTAAATGAAGGGTAAAACAGAAGCTAATAGCAAATAGGGAGACAGAGCTTTTATAAAAGGGAAGTGGGGGGAAGGGGACCAAGAGTGGGAGGGGCAAACATGGTAAGCAAAGATGTGTTATGCACAGGCACTAGCTACCCTGTGTAATCATTATATACCACAAGCATGTTCTAATAAAAACTAGATCCTCACATAATCTCTGTTTTACCACCTTTGGGGGCTGGGAAGATAGCTCAGAGGCTTACGTGCCTGCCCTGTAAGCACAAGGTCCTGAGTTCAATCCCTGGTATCAAATAGTTTGCTTTACATCCTCCAGTAATCCCTTTGTCTACAGCATCAAATCCAAACTCCTGAGGCTTTGGTCTACAGGGCCCCGCTGACCTGACTCAGGTCTTCAGCCTCACTTCTAGCCCATCCTGTCTGGCCAACATTCAAGCCCAACATTCAAGACACCAACACTCTAGTCTTTAAAGGCTGGTCCGGCTGATCTATGCCTCCGTGGTATGGGCTATGCCTACTCCGCTGTTGGTAAGAGCTACCTTCCCCTTGCCCATTTGGTGAATCCCTGTCTCATCATCAAAATCCACCCCACTAACTCCAAGCCCTTCCTGTCCTCTCAAGCAGAAATGATCTTTTCTTCAGTGCCTTAAATGCATCCGCTACACATTCCTGAGCTCTTTATTGTAGTTACATAAAGCCAAAGAAATCTTCACCTCCAGACCAGACACAGGTCCTCAACTACTTCTTTTTTCTTTTTTTGTATTATGGCCGGCTCAGCCTGCCAGGGGAGTGGGGCTGGCACAGCATGTGCTGCCGGGGATTGAACCACATTGAACTGCGGTCTCTGAGGTGGACTAAACTTTCCTAAGCAGGCGCTTTAAACTGCTTAACCATCTTGCCGAGCCCCCTCAACTACTTCTGATACTAGAGTGTCTGTCTCATGAATGAATGAAAAATCAAATTAAGAAGAAAATCAAAGATCTTTTCTGAACCAGACTAAAGGTCCAGAGCATCCTTACTCAAATGGATTCTTGATGATTTATGCAAGCATTTCTTCATTTCTGAAGACTGCTAAACAGGAAAACTATGAATCTGAGGCTTGAACACAATTCTGTCAAATTTCAGGAGACTAGATTAGAGCCTGGTTTATAATTAATGTGTTTTCAGCCTCCCAAGTGCTGGGAGTACAAGTGTGCCACCATGCTCAGTCTCAGTTGCCATCTCAGTGTGCCCCGGGGCACGGGGGCAGGGCCAGCACGGCAGGGCTGGGGATCAAACCCCAGCTGGCCGCTGTGCTCTGCTCAAGCAGGCACTTTAGTCCACTGAGCTATCTGGATGGCCCTCATACATTTTCTTTTTTTATGCACAGTTTTTGAAACCTGGTGTATTTTTTTTTTTAAATTTTATTTATTTATTTGTTTGCTTGTTGTGTTTGTTTGTTTCTTTATTTATTCATTTTTGTGGCTGGCTCAGCCTGCCCTGGTGGTGGCGCTGGCGCAGCATGTGGTGCCGGGGATCGAACTGCAGTCCCTGCAGTTGCCTGAGCCCTCCTAAGCAGGCGCTTTAGACCACTGAACCATCTCGCCGGCCCGAAACCTGGTGTATTTTATGTCTCAATTTGGAGTGCATCACCAGTGCCACATGTGATTAGGAGCTGCCTCATCAGACAACACATGCAGCATGACAACTGTCACTAGAATGAAAGTGCTCCTTCCTACCACAGCGAGGATGTTCTGAGGAGTGGTGCACGCCTCCAAGTAACAAAAACAGCTGCAATCACATTTCATCGGGGTACAAACTGTAAATAAGGTTGAGTTTGAAGGAAAGAATGGTTCAAAAAAGCCGAATCATCTTCATGAACCTCAGTTTATCAGTAAAGGACAGAAGTTGGGTAAAGGACAGATTTTACAACACTTGAGGGTTAAGCCTTTTAATCAAGGAATAATGATACTAAATGGGCTGAGAGAAATCAGTTCAAATAAACTAATGATTACAGAACAGAGGAGATAGCTCAGTAGAATAAGCACTTGACTGGCAAGTGCAAGGTCCTGAGTTTAATCCCCGGTACTGCAAACAAAACAAAATGAAAAAACAAAAAACCTAATGATTACAGTTAACCATATGACTCTGTTAGGATCTCAGTGGGTGGATCTGTACACAGTCCCTTTTAAATACATAAGCACATAAGTACTGTATTATAAAGGCTGTGTGAAATTTGGAACTGAAATACACAGCTGGTAGAAATTGAAAACAACTTATTTGATAACATGATTTATAATCTCTTTATACAATTTCTGGATCTCAGTTGATTGAAGTGTAAACTAAAGTGAATGCAATACTGAGGCCCCTAATGGCTAGGATGGCTTATAATTCATTGTGCAAACCTGG
>PVKN010007877.1:0-25937 GCA_004027915.1 Capromys pilorides
AGGAGGGGCCCGACTCCTTTCCCACCCTCTGCCCTACATCAGCCCCCCGCATCCTCACCTGCCTTTCCCACAGGACATGGTTGCCATCTATGCAGAGGTGAGACGTCCGAGATCCTTGAGACTCCCTCCAAGGACTTGAGTCTAGGAAACAGGTCCTCCCAAGATCCTCTTGGTGACTGCAAGGAGGCTGTCTACTGGCAATGGTGTCTCCCTCCAACATACACCGATCTTCGGTCTTCAGTCTGCCCCACATGGCCAGGGACCCCACATGCTCCTAAGTTTCACTAGTGACACTGAACACAGCTGTAAATGCCTTCTTTCTACACAAGCAGACGTGTTAGTTTCCCATTCCTCTGCAGACACATAAATGAAGAGAGACAGAGACAGAGAAAGTGAGCTCCTGCTTGGCCTGACCCTGAAAAGAAAGAGGATCAGCTCCCCTCTCAGAAGACTGACCACAGAACAGGCAGCCCTATAATGCATTTCCAACTTTTAAGATGCAGCTGGGGGCTGGGGATGGAGCTCAGAGGTGTGGCGCCTGCCTGGCAAGTGCAAGGCCCTGAGTTCAATTCCTGACACCAAAACAACAACAACAACAACAAAAGGTGCTGCTGAAGCCCACAAGTGACTGAAGTCGAAAGGCCCTCTCAGAGGTGCAGCAAGAACAAGATCAGGCAGGAAAAGCTCTGACCCAGATAACATCGCTAGAACATTGCTCATACCAACTCTGCCTCCGCACACAGTCCTGCTTATGTCCAGTTTACCAGAGACAGAAAAGGGACTTGCTCTCCCCCATTTGTAGCAGATGCCAGAAAACTCCATTACTCCTTGCTTATTTAAAAAAAAACTACAGGAATGAGATGGATACAATGAAGATATGCTGTAAGCATGTATGCAAATATCACATTGCAACCCAATATTTTGTTAAAAGACACTAAGTCAAATAAATTTTTTTAAAGTATATATAAGAGAAATAAAAAGCTGCATGGTTGCAAAATCTACTTGGTTAATGGAAATGTATCAATTTTTTTTCTTTGTATATTTAGTGCAGGGTCTACAGGGTCTCACTATATGGATCGGACCTAGTGCTCCTCCTGTTTTCAGCCTCCCAAGCACTGGTATCACAGGCACCACACCCAGTCTCAGAGCACCTGGGGGAGGGCAAGATGGCAAGCTAGGGACTGAACCCTGGGGACTGAGCTCTGCCTTCGCAGGGAAATGTATCCATTTGTCCTATATTGCTCCTTAGTACAAATCATTCCTCGTGCCTGACTACTCAGTTTGGTTTATTCGGAGTCTGCACCCCTGGATGCCTGAAGGATGAGCTCTACCAGCCTGAGTTCATAGGCTCCTGCCCAGGAATCACAGAGTAAACTCAACAGGGCTTGCAGAAGAGACCACCCACCTTGCTTATGAAAGGGGCCACACACAATCCCACAGCTCCCAGCTCCCAGCTCCCAGCTCCCAGCTCCCAGCTCACAGCTCCCAGCTCCCAGCTCCCATCCTGTCTGCTTGAACAGGCAGCATGGAGGCTCTGGGGTGCTTATTAGAAATGCCCCACTTGGACCCAACCCCAAACTCGCTGAATCAGAATCTGCAGCACAGCAGGCCCTGTGAGTGACTCAAATGCACATGAACGTTTTAAAAGTGTTTCCCCACCTACAAGGGACAGTGTCAAGGGCACCCAGCTGCACACCTGCGAGCCTGTGCCTGTGCTCTAGCTGAAGACAGAGATGAACTCGAGAATTAGTAAAGCAGCCCACACCAGGGCCAGGGTTTTTTTGTTCTTCACATCTATTCCTCCCCTCCAACACTTCCCTTCTCCGCCCCTTCTTCTTCCTCCTCCCCCTTCCCTCTTACCAGTCCAGCCCAGGCTCAGAGTACACCAGGGTATCCTCCCTTCTGCAACCATCAGAGGCACTGCCACACGCAAGGCCTGAGGCACACAGACAGAACCTCTAGCAGCCCAGAGTCCCGGGGGTCAGCTGGCTGCTGCAGAACCCAAGTCTGGCCACATCCACCTCATCAGTCACCACTTATAAAGAGCAGCAGCCCAACAAGTCAGCTCACGCAAGCAGACTATGATAGTGGGGGCTGGGATGGAGCCATCCCTTCCAGCTGACCCAGAGACCACAGACCACATTCTGGGTGGAGGTCACCCCTTGCCCACTGCCTGCCTCTCCACCAGTGATACTCAGCACTGGCCTGGTGCCAGGCTGTGATTGCCTTTTACTAGTCCGTGACAAGATAAGTGGGAAAATGACAGCCAGAATTTAGAAACTTGTATAGTAATCTGGTTTGTTTAATATAATCATCAAGAATTAGGTCTTGTATTTTTGTGTGTATGTCTTACTTTTTTTTTCCTAGTAATTTGCTTTTATTGTATTCTATAAAGGTACAGGTCCACGATGAATTGGAAATAAAAAAGAAAAATAGGTCTTTCGGCAGAGATGGATGAGACGCCCTCTCCACACCCCTCCCGGTCACCCCCATGCTCACGTCCTCTCTCACAGTACCACCGACCGCTGCACCGCACTGGCTGCTCAGAATCCTCCCCCGCCCCCAGCAAAAACACAGGAAAATGTAGCTGCACATTTTCCCCTTGTTCGCAAAAAATAAGCCATAATTTTTCACGATGAGCCTTTACTAAAATAATTGAAGAGAAAGAAAAACCCGCAGCAGTACATACAGTAGAACTTTCAGAGACCTAGGCTCTCCCAGCCATCCTCCCTGGTTTGCTGTCAGGACACCAGGCCTCCCCGGTCCCATTTCATGCCTCCTTCTGCCCTTGCAGGATGCGGGGGTGCAGGGTCCCAAGGGCCATCTCCCAGGAGAAGGCGGCACCCTGGGTTCTCTAGGGATAGACCCTATGGACGCTGAGGAAGCGCCCCCCAGGGACCAGAGGCTGCCTGCCACTGGCCCTCATTACAAGAGCCCGCCAGCAGCCTCCACTTAGTCTCAGGGCCCTGCTCCGGGACACATTCGTTTTCTGTCCAAGTCAGAGCTCAGTGCAAACACTTAGCCAGCAAGGGGAGTTGCTGCATCTTTTCTAGAGACCTGGCCTCTAGAGGGTCACATTAACTAAAGCACATAATGAGAGCAGCCAGCTCAGTATCTGTATTGGGGATTGAGAGGCAGCCTGGAGCAGCCCTTTAAGGGACCCGAGAAAACAACCCTCCTCTGGGCTCGTGGGCTCAGGGCCGCCCCCTGGTGGCCTCCTAGGGGAGGTAAGGACTTCCAGACCACTCCCTTACACCGAGGTCTGATCTAGTCATGGACTGCATCTCAGCATATGATTGGGCACTCAGTCCTTGCTTGGTGTGGTGTCTACACAGTGTAGACCCAAGCTAAAAATAGAACGTGGTCCTCCCTCCCCTGGAACAAGAGGGCTGCACGTGTTGGGATTTCTTTCGATTCCAGGTGTGTTTCTTTAGATTTGGGTAGGAAAAAATGTAAGTCTGCAATTTTATTTAAATGAGCATCCTCTAAACAGCTGTGAATGAACATCCCGTAACAGCTCCGCGTACGTCCCTTTTGTATCAATTTCGAGGACACTGACTACAGACCATCTATGCGTTGTGGGGAAGACCCAGCGTTTTCATCTGAAATGGAGATGCTACGTTCACCCCCAAAAGCTCACATCTCCCCCTGCATTGCAGGAGGCGGCTGCAGCTGCCAGGACCTGGAACCAGCACCAGTGATCTGCGGCAGCAGACCTCACGGCTGCTCAGAGGAGTTCTCTTAGACTTTGAAAACACAGCTGATGTTCTCCTCGTTGGTGGAATTCTTTCCATGTGAGGCACAAATCAACTGTGATTATTCCTTTCATCATCAGTACATGGTCACTGTCTTCGTTGGCACTGCGTTCCTGACCTCATAGGGTTTAAACATGCTTGCAGTTCTATTAGCGTTTGTCGGGCGCATTCGTGTGCACGAGGTGGGAACCCTGTCAAGCATACATTTGGTGAATGAGTGACTGCATGAATGAGCTCCCAGCCTGCCCCTCTCTGCCTCAATAAAGCCCAACAACTGCGGCTTGGTTTCTTTTTAAGCCGCCTTTCTTTAAGTTTCTGGAAAACTATGTCTTGCCTCAAAGGCAGAGCGAACCCCTCCCACCGCTCCCCTGCTGGTATTCCAGCCCACTCGCTCTTCTCTCTCCTCGGTTTCTCCCTCTCCAGCTGTGTTGTAGTTCAGGAGCAATTCCATTCCTTCCAGGACAGGGAAGAGAGAAGAGATGTTTCAGGTAGGAAACTGAGAAAGGAAATGAGGCTCGAGGCGGTGCCAGCGCAGCTCAGGGCAGGTAAGGCACCTCCACTTCACATCTATGGAAACTGAGTGACACTGTTTCTAAAGCATAACAGAGGCAGGGCTCCTTCCAGAACATTCTGCCTCAAATTCAGTCTGATATGACATAGCTGCCTGAGCTGACGACATGGACGAAACGAGATGGGACACCTGCCCCAGGAGCTAGGGATGTGCTATGTTGAAACACCATGTGGAAGAGACTTAGCAGGGGGTTAAAAAAATCAGACCTCAACAGATGTGGCTAATGATCTGATTGGCTTTTATTAACAATTTATTAATGGGGGCAGTGACTCACCTAAAGGTTTAGTAAAGGCTCTCGGACAGAGAGACTGAGCTCTACAGGCAGAAAGGGCTGAAGAGAGTACAACGAAATGCGCAGTGTTTCTCTCCTACTGGGGTTGAAGCTGAGGAGACACACCTGGGCTCAGGTAAATGGCTGCCCTTCTGGCTGCCCACTGTGGGCTCCTTGCTTTGTTTGGAGCCTGGCCCGGTTGGTAGTTTCACTGGCCGGGCTCACTCCACTCTTTTCCAGTTGGTTGGGCCCACGCATGAGGACCTCAGTCCAGAACAACAACTGCGCTAAACTGCACTGAGCAGCCAGGTTCAGCATGTTCCTTTCAGCCCCCATCCCACACATCCCCTCAGGGTGGCGCCTAGACACTTACCCACACTCCCAGAACACCCTTATCCTCTCCCAGCATCCCTGGTTCCCCAAAATTCTATGGAATGTGTCTCTTTAGACCGCAGCAGCTTTCTCTTGACCTTCTTCTTTCCTGCCTGGTTCTTCTCTCTCTCTCTCTCACCTCCCCAAGTACCCCACCTTCTTTTCTTTCCCCACCTCTCCCTATGGGAGAAGCATGGTCCCTTTCTGTCCTCCAGCACAGGACGCAGAAGTCACAGCTGGGTGGGCAGTCGCATCCTCACCTGAACTCCACCCAGCCTGAGCCTGCACCAGTAGCTCAGGGTTAATAACTCAGTCAGGTGGCTTGGCCATGGTTAACACCTGTTCCACCACCATCCCGCGGCCCACAGTGGAGGTGGGCTAATGGCGAGGTGCAGGCTGCTCCACAAGGAAGACGGAGCTTCGCGCGCAGACTCCGCAGACTCCGCCTGACTCCACTCTGGCTGCCCAGAAAGGCCCCAGGGAGGTGGAGTAGCAGCACCGCTGCCAGCTGCTCTCTTAATTAAGGAATGCGGGAGTGGCCCCTTTGAACTCACCAGCTAATTTACTCCAGCACACTCCCCCCTGTGGCTGGGTAATTAATGTGGTGTGAACCTGTGATTAGCAGTGGTGGGGAAAACCTGCCTGCCAGCCTTAACCCTTCCCTGCACCTGGGAAGCCGCCTGCTCCATCCGCTCCTGTTTCTCCAGCTGCTGTCACGCCACTAACCTGACGTTTTCCTTTTGGGGAGGTGGGATATTTTCCAGTCTTCACACAACCTCCTCTTCCACCCCTCAGCTTCTGCAAAATCCCCCTCCCCTAGGAGCAGGTTTGGAGTAGGGGTGGAGGGAGTATTTGAGGACCATTCTGGACAATCATTTCTACTAAGAGGGGCAATGAGAGCCTGCCATCACCTCCAAAGGACCTCAGAAACTGGGTGCCGTGCTGCCCTCACTCCTGCACCCCTCAGCCCTCCCAGTCCCAGCCTTGATGCCCCAGCATCATTCCATCTACTTGGACCACTGGTGCTTGGAGGGTGGGACAGGTCTCTGCCCTCTGGCTTCCAGGACTCCCTGGGCACACTCCAGGCATTGTTCTTGCCACATCAGTTGTAATTACTGGGTTCCTCATTCTCTCTCCTCCCCTAAACTTGCAACTCCTTAAGGGCAGGGGCTAAGTCTTTCATCTCTGTGTCCCCACAACCTGGCACCTAAATAGATGCTCAATAAATGCCTGATGAATGAACGACAGAATTGACAATAGAGCCATAAATTACTCCCCTCCTTTGCCCTTTCTATTCTACAGCAGAGGCAGCTCCACACTCTGCCAGGACGCCTGCTCTGTCCTTTTCTCTTAACTCCAGGTATTTCCCTCCTAGCTCAGGCCCCATCACAACAGCTCTTCCCCAGGCTTCCACCCTCTCTCCCTCTCCCTCCCTGTCCTGCACTCTTCTCACACCAATGAGAAGTTGTCACAGCTCATAATGGGCTGGCCTCCTCACCCCAAGCAGTGTTCCTTGGAGTGTTTCCTGGACCCACTAGCTGCACAGGCAGAATGTCAGTGAGAACTCAATTCCTAGTCCCCCACCACAGAATGCCTGAGAACCCATGCATGCAATAAGCCTGAACCCCTGCTCTACAGATTAATTTAACCCAGGATTTATGCATAAAATTTGCATAATCTGATTCCAGTTGTCCCACCTAGGCTTCCACTTCAGCCCTAAAGATTTCCTTCCGCTGTCCCTCTTTGTCCTGGAACCTACACCATAGTTCCCCTGCTGGAGGCTCTGAACAGTCCCCTCTGCCCTCATGCCCAGGACACACCCCAACCTTGACCTTCTCCTTGTGCTCTTCCCATCTTCAAGTTGTAGCTGAAATTCCACACCCAGCTCAGCCCCTACCCAGGCACTGACTACCTGTGTGGCCCATTGGTATAGAGCAGGCCTGTGGAGAACAGATCTTCTCCCTCCCCAGCACATCACCCCCTACAAGCCAGGAACTCCATGCCACATCGTATCTGCCTAGTTCCTGCTTCAGCCCCAAGTATGGTCCAGTTTGAGTGACAACTCAGGAGCTACACAGGACCAGATACAAGGAGGCACACTAGGATCATCAGAAATATTCCGCAGGAATAACATCTTGAAAAGCCTTCCCTGACATAAGAAACCAAGTAACCAGAAGCAAGAACAAAAACAGGGCAACTGCATCTCACTTCACTCTGGCTTTGACTTTCTCCACCTTTCCAAGGGCTATGAGAAGAACCTTCCAAAGAGTGGTGGAGCCTACACAAAGCAAACTGAGAAACCACAACTAAAATTCATTCACTTGCATCTCAGATATTCATGAACTATCTCTATAATACTGAGCCCTCGGACAAACGCGAGATCTTTCAAGCTACGCAGGCTGGTGTCAGTCATACACTGTCGGAGGACAAGGTGGGCAGCACGTGGGCATGGATGGGGAGTTCTCACTCTACCTGTGGTCAGTCCATGATCAGCAAGCAACCCAAAGGCTAGCCTGGGGCATCCCAGTGCTGTGTGCAGTCTGTAAGGACAACTGGGGTCACATGCTTTGGAGGGGAAGAAGTACAATGAGCGTGAGTGCGGAATGGATGGTTCTGGAAAGAGCTATTGTGACCAGGATGCCAAGGAGCTGAATGGAGGCAGGAAGCCAGCTGTGAAAAGCAGAATATTGCATGCTAAGCCAGGAAAGCAGAAGATGCTTGCAGGCTGAGCCCAGAGTTCCATCTTCATCCCGAGGGTAGTGGGAGGCCATGGAAGACTTTTAAGTGGAGAAGTAATGGGTCAGGAGCTGCAGCTATGAGGGTTCTCTGTGACCACGATAAGTGCAGAGATAGCCAAGGCAGGTCAGACGCAGGCAGGCCCCACGGCAGGCAGCTCGGACCACGTGGGCTTGTGTGGGTGCGCGTGCCACCATACATTAGGTGGCCACAGGCACAGGAAAGAGGATGACTTACAAGAATCTGTTCCTGAAAGCCCAGCCAGGCCTGCAGACAACTTCCACTTTGCTTGGGATGCTTTCACTTTCGGGGCATCTTGTTCTGAGTCAAGATTCCTCCTCCTTCTAAATGTGGGACTTTCCAGAAGGACCATAGCTCCTTCCTCACATCCTGTGGGTCTGGGATGTTCTGGGCTCTGACCATGGAGCGAGCTTGCCTGTCTCTCCAGAGAAGGATGGCCATGTGGTTCCTGCGTCTTTTGCTTCTCTGGAAAGGTAAGCGGGGCAGGCCCCTCCCCAGCTCCCCTTGCCAGACCTCTAGAGACTTCCTCAGCCAGGCCAAGCGAGAACCCAAGAGCTGAGACAGGACAGAGAAGAGGGAGGCAAGATATTGGGAACCACTTAAAACTACACAGACAGACAGAGAAGCAGGACACTGAGTGAGAAGAAGCAGCAGCACTAGGAGCTGCCAAGCCCTTGACACTTGAGCTGTGTTATGGCCCAGGACGGGGAGAACTGAGCTAGCGAAACTGTTGATTTAGAGAGAAAGTTGCATTGTGAGGACCTCCAACTTTAACACATGAACAGCCTACATGCAGCCTGGGCAGAGTGGAGGGCAGGGCCGCAGGGGGTTCCCTACCATCTAAGAAGCCTGTGGGAAAGCTAGGGTCCTATAAACAGCCTGAGAAGGAGCAGGTGGGGGTTAAGCAGGGAGAAGTGGGAGAAGGTTAAGTGTGGTCCACCGGATGTGAGTGAGCCTGACAATGGGGTGACATTGGAATGGCTAAAATGTGGGTTTCTTCAACCCTGAGGAATCCCCTCATCTTCTGATGCCTGTATTCCCCTCCTTAATTAGCAAATACTCAATATGATGTAAGTCCACCACCACAGGGTCAAGAATGAGGGTCATGGGATGTGACAGGAACTGAGACATTGTTTACATCAGAGACTCTTAGGGACTCTGAGGTTGCTCTCTGCAGTGTCTGCTCCCAAGTTCCTGACCCCAAAGGTTCCCAAGAACCCTCCTGATATCTTCATTTGTAATGTGTGTGAGCATTCACACCTTATCCCTCAAAAATACCTCAGTGTGTTTGATTCACAAAATAATCCAATGACTGGACATTACGGATATTGTTCTAAGTACTAGACATGGATTCTTAAATATTGTATATATGCTAAGCAGATACACTACCACTGAACTAAATCCTCAGCTGCTAAATAATTCTTAAAACATGTCTTCTTGTCAAATGAGATCAACACAGTGGATCTGGTGCAGCCCTCTGGTTTTACTGAAGCTTAGAGAGGGGGATGGTGTTTGGAAGGTCACAGAGCTGGCGTGTGGCAGAGCCAGGACCAAACAGAGCACAGGTCTCCAAAGAGATCCAGTGCAATTCTCCATCTGTGCTGTCTTCACTCTATGTTAACCGTGAAGCCATTGTCAATCAGGATGGAGAGGACAGGGACCAGGAGGGGCAGTGAGGTGGACGAGGACCTGAGCTATTGTGGCAGAATGAGGGATCAATCAGAGCACCTTTCCTTAACCAATTCCTAGCACATCTGCCCTTACTCAACTCTACACCCCAGTGCCAACTGCTGTGCCAGGTATGAAGTACATCTTCAGCAAATCCAGTACAATTTCCTGAGCTTTCCCGTAGGCTACTTCTAAACAGGGAGATCACTATAGGAACAAAGAAATTGTCCTTGAAGAGCTCACAGTCTGGGGACAGACACTGCCTCCAACAGACAGAAACATTGAGAGGCGGAGGTAGTCATGGCACAGAACCCTGATCATTCTGGAACACAAAGAAAGAGTGTGTGACCAGCAGGAAGGGGTGGGACCACTGGCGCAGGCAGTGACACCTCCAGAGAGCAGAAATGAGCTAGGGAATGCCAGGAGGGTGCTTCAAAAGGAGGTGTCTCACTTGCATCTCAAAATCAGATACTAGGGCCGGGCATGGTGGCACACGCCTGTAACCCCAGCACTTGGGAGGCTGAGGCAGGAGGATTGGTGTGAGTTTGAGACCAGCCTAGACTACAAAAGTGAGCTCAAAGCCAGCCTGAACTGCATAGCAAGACCCTGTCTTTAAAAAAAAAAAAAAAAATGAATAAAAAGTCAAATTCAGATACTAGGTGCCTCACTTGCATCTCAAATTCAGATACTACAGCTAGGGAGATAGTTCAGTAGAATAAGCACTTGCCTGGCAAGCATAAGGTCCTGAGTTCAATCCCTGGTTCCACCAAAAACAAAACTCCTCAAATTCAGATGCAATCCCCCCAAAACTCAACAACTGGCCATCTCACCATCACCCCCTCTTGTGTGTTCCTTCTCCCATTTCAGATCCATTGACACCCACTGGCACCTGGGGTTAGGGGTCGTATCCCCAACTTCTTTGTCTCCTTCCCTCCCCAGATCTAATCCATCGCCATCTTAGTCTCAATATTCCAGTCTCTCCCGCTTCTTCGAATTCTCCTGGCCCCCTTCCTCAGTTTAGCCTCTCCCTGAGTTAATATAACCAGTCTCAGTCTTGCCCCACCTCCAGCGCACTCTCCACAGCTCTGCTGGAATGCTCTTCCTAATAATGAATGTAATCGTGTGGCCCTCTTGCTTAAGAATCTGTCCGAGAGGTAGTTCTACTCTGACAGAAGCCGAGCTCCACAGCTGCGCTCAGGGCCTGGCACGATCTGGCTCCCACCAACTGTGCAGTGTCATTTCCTCCACCTCCTGCAGAGAACACTTTCTGTTCCCCACGCACAGGCTCCCTCCCTGGGGCCTGTGTACTCCCTATTCCCCCGTCTGGTCCCTGCTCCAGGCAGCCCTCCTGCAGGGCCTGATTGATTCTTTTCCTCCTCCGGGCCTCAGCTTAACCATTTCTTCTCTGAGTCCCTCAGGGCTGATGAGTGCCCTCTTCATCCTACTTGTGTTCTGCCAGGACACTGTATTCTTCCCACCATGGCACTTGATGTTATTGATTTTAATTGCTTGCCTAGGTGCCTGGCTTCCTCTGTGAGCTTCCTGAATGCAGTGGCTGGGTTCTCGTCCTGCCTCAGCCCCTGGCATGGTGTGCCCACCCTCAGTGAAGGCCATATGGGTAGATTTGGCCCTTCCAGCTGTGTGCAGCATAGGGAGGAGGAGCGTGAACCGGCAGTCTCTGGTCTCTGTCCTTCCAGCACTACTCCTTGTTGCAGTTACAGGTGCCCAAGTGCTGAGCAAGGTGGGGGGCTCTGTGCTGCTGGCAGCAGAGCAGCCCCCTGGTTTCCAAGTCCGCGAGGCCATCTGGCGGTCCCTCTGGCCTTCAGAGGAGCTCCTGGCCACATGTTTTCGGGGCTCCCTCGAGACACTGTACCACTCCCGCTTCCTGGGCCGAGTCCAGCTGCACCACAACCTCAGCCTGGAGCTTGGTCCCCTGCAGGCTGGGGACAGCGGCAACTTCTCTGTGCTCATAGTAGACACCGGTGGCCGGATCTTGACCCAGACCCTGCAGCTCAAGGTATATGGTAAGTGCGCCCCGCCCTGACTCCTGCCACTCCTCTCATAAAACACCAGACACCAGACTGGGCCACAGCAGCTGGGAGAGCCAGGTTCTAAAACCTCTGGTCTCAGGCCATGTGTCCAACTCAGAGAACAGCTGCTGCTATAGTCACAGCTAAGAAAATCCCCCTCATGCTCCTGTGCAAGAGCCTACCTGGGCAGCTGGGCTTTGTCGTCCTGCTGTCCTTGTCTGAACTCCAGCTGGATCTTTTCCTGACTCCATGGCCTTGGACACAGTGCTCAGCCTTCCTCACCCTCATTTTCCTCATTTATCTAGTGAGCATCACAGTATTACCGTGTGTAGCACCAACAAGGCAAAATGCAATGTGTCTGCAAAGAAATCTAGAATAGAGCCTGGCCTGGCTGCCAGTCCTAAGGTGTCCTCAGAGATGACAACACAGGGCATTATCTCTTCTACCACTGAAAATGAAGGAAATGTGTTACATATTAGACTACACTACAACTTACTTTTATTTACAAGTTAAATTCAAATTAGACTAGAAGAGTTTCAAATGTGTTTCATCCATTCATTAATTTATTTGCTTGCTTATTCACTTATTTATTTTTAGCACTAGAGATTGACTCCAGCCCTGTTCTGCTGAAGTACACCACCAGCTCCATATGTCCTTGTCTTAGTTACTCTTCTCTCGTTGCCTGGACAAATACCCGACACTCAAAATGAGGGAAAGAAAGGTTTAATTAGCTCACAGTTACTGGAGGTTTCAGTCCATATTCACCAGGCTCCAAAACAGAGAGGCACAAGACAGAAAACAACCTTTCATGGCAGCAGGCAAAGAGCAAGAGTGAAGGGAAGGGAAGCATAGCAGCAGCTCAAGCAGCTAATTTCTCTTCCTGCCTTACATTGAAATGTAAATTACCTGCCCCAGGGGAGGTGCAGCGCCCGCACCCACAATAATCAATCACAAGTTCCAGAAGCCACCCCATAACCACATAAGGCTTTGGGGGGATACCTGTACACAAACCATAACAGTCCTAAGGAGGTCTCTTAGAGAGCCTAACTATATATTTTTCATGGACTCTCTCAATCATTCATCATTGCAAAACAAACCACCTCACAGCTTAAGGGCTAAGAACAACTCTTTACTTTTTACAACTTCTTCAGTTGGCAGACCCTGCTGGGTGGACCTTCTGGTCCCAGAAGGATCTAGGATGTGACAGATCATTCACATACAGCTGCTGTCACCTCAGCCGGAATGGCTGAATTAGTTGGGGACAGGATAGGCCTTTTTCCCCCCAACAACTCCTCCTCCTCCTACACACACTTTTGCTGGTCAAGAAAGATCAGTTGCTTAGCCCTATTCATTTACCCAAGGATTTGGGAAAGATGTGTGAATGGCCCTAAACCTCTGCTTCAGTAAAACCTGAGAGTGAGGAGGGAGTGGTCTGATGGAAGAATGAAAAGTAGGGATAGCAGCTGGGAGGAGGGAGGCAGAGAGGGAGGAAGGCTGGGAGCCATCTCAGCACCATACGGGACCCCAAGAAGCAGCTACTTGGATGTCCCTGGTGGCCAGGCAGCGTGCAGATGTCCAATTAAAGGGAGCCCTGCCGGCTGTCGAAAGCCTTGAGCCAGGGTGCAGGGTGCAGGGTGTCATTCTGTGACAAGCAGAGTATTGGTGGGTCTCAGTGCCCTCCAGCCCTCCTAGTCCAACGCCCTTGTGCAATGAGCAACCTGGAGCAACCACGCTTGCAGCCCCGAGCCTTGCCCCCATTTTGAGTCTCAGCTGCCGCACGTGTGAAACGAGGACATTGAATGCGGTAATACATGCAGCACCCACACCGCTAAGCTCTCAAATGCCTTGTTCTCAGCATCTGAATTACAGATTTTAAGGAAATTGCTGTTTTATTGCTTCCAAATACATAGCGTGATTAGAACTAATTGCAGGAAGCTGCCAAGCAGCGTCCTTAGGAGCTCTGCTTTGACAATAGATAAGACTGATTTGAATTAGCGGATCAGTTACTAGAAATGTCAATGGGTGTTTCCACTGCGCCTGCTCGTGTTTGGAAGCAGCTTGTCCTCTTAAGTGGTGTAAATATCCCCCCAGTAATCTTTGTTTATACTGTTCATGTGCCCAGCAAATCATTTCTCTTTTTTTCTTCTTCTTCTATCACAAATCTCACCAGATTGAGCTGACATTAATGAGGTTTTATTCTGCTTGACTGTGGAATGCTGTCAGAGATGGAGCCCTCCTGTAGTGGCCAGGATGCTCTCCCACTGGCCCCGACAGCACAGAGATTTACTCATCAATCTTTTTAGGAACAGGGAGCCACCATTTAGGACACCAGGATGCCAATTTTTCAGTGGCCTAGATATCATGCATCTATTGGCCAGTGCTCGACAGAGAAGGTTATCAGGATAACAAACCAGAGCCCCTACATGTGGGCTCCCCTTCATAGTATTCTACACCCTTGAAATTATTTCCTTACTGTTCAGAATCCCTTGTCAGCTGGGAAAGTCCAACAACATGTTTGTTTTCTTGCCTGACTAAATAAATACTTGTCATCGCTTGCTGGCTGACTGACACATGGTAAGAGAAGTGCTGTGAGAAGAGGTAGTGTGTGTGGAGCACTGAATGCCACGCCTGGAATATCAGGGAAGGCTTCCTAGTCAAAGCAGCAAGTGATGGGTCCAAGGTGGGCTTTGAAGGATACATAGGGAGGCAGCAAAGGAAAGCAAATATCCATACATACAAGCTGTGTAGAAGCGTGAAAGCCATAAAAGAGCATCGTGGGTTGGGAGCACTGATGATTTATTAGGATGGGCAGGGAAGATAAGCGGGCTAGAGAGGCGGACACAAATCATTTCACGAAGGATTTCAAATGGAAGGCTAAGGACTCAACAGTCCTGTGAGCGGGGAAAAGCCAAGCGAGGTCTCAGGGCACCCACTCCTCTGTTCTTGCACAGACGCAGTCCCCAGGCCCACGGTTCGAGTCTTCATCGCTGTGGCAGAGGATGCTCAGCCCCCCAACATCTGCCATGTCTTCTTGTCCTGCTGGGCCCCCAACATCAGTGACATAACCTACAGCTGGCGACGGGAGGGAATGACAGACTTAAATGTTGGAAGGGACAGCCTCTTCACAGACCGACAGGTACTGAGTCTTTCTCTGGGACTGAGGGACAAGGATGTGGCCTATTCCTGCATTGTGTCCAACCCTGTCAGCTGGGACTCAGCCACAGTCACCCCCTGGGAGAGCTGCCATCATGAAGCAGGTATGCCAAGGGTCCAGTGGTCAGTGGCTGCGGTATCAGGAAGCATGAAGCCCACCTCTGACCCTGCTCCTTGTGTCCAGCCCCAGGGAAGGCCTCCTACAAAGATGTGCTGCTGGTGGTGGTGCCCATCTCACTGTTCCTGTTGCTGGTGGGCATCTTCTCCGTGTGGCACAGTGGCCTCTGCTCAGGTAGGCGTCCTGCTCAGTGGGCGTAGGTGTGCTGGAAGGAGGTACATTTAAAGCTCTTTCTCCTTAGCTTCAGGGGACCGGCCCCGCACTTTTCTTGCTGCAACTCTTGGCCCCTCCATCTCACATTTTATGTTCCAGCCTGACTGAGCTGCTTGGCATTTCTTTAAAAATTCTCCAGTGAGCCACTCTCTTACATACATCTCCAGGCCTTTGCACCCTATTCCCTCTGCTTAGAACAAATTCCCAAGATTTTCCTCACCTGCCCTTGCCTATTTGGCTGTCTTCTATTCAGCTTGCCAAATGAGGATGCCCCAGGGATCCTGCCCTAACCTTCCCGTATACCTCACCTTTAGACAGGTTAATATCCTGTTTGTTTGATTGTTTGTTTGTTTTCCTTTCAGTACTGCAGACTAAACCCAGGGCCTTCCCTCTGAAGCACATTCCCAACCCTTTTTATTTTGAGGCAAGTTCTCACTAAATTTCTAAGTTGCCCAGACTGGGCTCAGATTTGTGGTCCTCTGCCTCAGCCTCTAAGAATGCTGAGATTCTGGGATTACAGGCATGTGCTACAACACTTGACTAATGTCCTTCCTTTAATCTCCACTGTGTGGCCCAATCACAGAACTAATTATACTTATTCCCCACCTCACCACTTAATTCTGAGCTCCTTTAAAGGCAAAGGCTGCATCCCTAGAACATGCCCAGTTGTTCCAAGAACATAACAGTTTCTGGAACATAGCTGGTATTGTAAGCATTTGTTGAGTGAATCCCAACCCCTTCTCAACTATAGCTTCTGGGTAATAGCTCCCTGGGAGAAGCTCCCTGGCCAGTGGCTGTAATGGTATTTCCATGAGAAGAGGAAGGAAGGGAAAACTCGGAGTTTAGGGCAGGTTCTGAGCTTCACATCCAGCTTAGCACCTCCTCTGCCTTTGCTTCAAATGCTCTATCCCCACAAGAACCACCCAACTTTCTGAGCTTTGTGGCTGCATTCTTGCCAGGCAGGGTGACGTTGCTGGTCCTGGGATCAGCAGGAGAAAGCACTGAGACCTCTTCTTGGTGGCCGGGTCCTAGAAAGTGGAGGCTTGACTCCGACACTAAGTATGGGGGTGTGGGGTGAGGGGAGTGTGATCGATAGGTCCCTGAGGTCAGGAAGCACAGGGGAAGCAGCTGCTGCTGTGCTCACTAGAGGTCCTATCTGTTTGAGAATGTCTGGCCCTGGCCCTTCACTCCCAAGAGCCTCCAGGATTTGTGCTAAGAATAGAAATAAGAACACAAAAAAAAAGTGCAGCTTTATTGAGGTATAATTCACATATTGTATTTAAAGTGCGCAGTTGGGTGGTTTTCAGTATATCCACAAAGCTGTGCACCCATCACCACAACCAGCTTGAGAACACTTCCATTGACTCCAGAAAGAAACCTTGTCACCTCACAGCCTCCACTCCCCGATGCTCTCATCCCTCTCACAGCCCTACGGCAGCTACAAGCTACTCTCTGTGTCTGTGCATTTGTCTACTGTGGACATTTTGTGTAAATGGAATCGCATGGTTCTTTCCAACTTGCTTCTTTTGCTTAGCCTCTTGTCCACAAGGTTCAGAAAAGGGCAGCTTGGACCCAACCACTAGGGACAGTTAAAGTGCTCCACATAGGAAGTGCAAAGGCCTGGCCCCAGCTCTGCCATGATGCTTCAGGTCATCTAATCAGGTGCATCCCAGCCCTACCTTTCTATACCTTGTGCATCTCAATGTATACTCACATGCAGAATAAGGTTAAACATTAGGAAGAACTTCCTATTCTTAAACAATCTTCTTTCTCAGGGCTGGAGAGATAGCTCCATGGCACAAGTGCCTGTCTGGCAAGTGCAAGGTTGTGAGTTCGAACTCCAGTCCCACAAAAAAAAAAATCTCCTTTCTCAAGATTTTGAAAGCAAAGGAGAGATGTACCTTTACTCAAGGTGAACTTATATCAGGAAACAAGATTCAGAGGCCTGGGGCCAAGCCAAACATGTCAAGATTCCAAAACACCAAAGAGGATAACTTTCAGTTTTGAAAGGATAACTTTGTTTATGATCTTCCTACCAGGGAAAAAGAATGACCATACTGATGAAGTGGCTCCAGAGACAGAAAACCCCCTTGTGTAGGATGTGTCCTGAGACAAGATAAGCTGATGCCTAGGTCTTGAAAAGTCTTCCTGTCCAAGCACATGATGCCCTGGGACATAGCTCCATAAAGGCCACCACAATCCTCCTATCCTCAAGGAGACTCCTGTTCTACCTCCAAGGAACATGCTGGACAGCTGTCACACCAAAAGTACAAAAAAGCACTGGCCTAATCTTCCATGATTCTCCCTTTGACACTCTGCTCTTCACCAGATGGGCCTAACAAAACATTCCCTCAAGAATACTGGAAGTTCTCCAGGATCCACAGGGATATTGGCTGTCCAAGCATTCACTCCCCCACCACTCCCCGTGAAGTGTTGCCCAACTATACCAATAGCCTGACTCCTGGACTCCAAAAGACATTGGACATCAGCACTAGCAAGAAAACTGTATCACCCCCTACATCTCAAGCTCCAGGTGATCAAGGTCTTGTCATAAGAAATGTCCACAGTAAGTGCACGTGAGAAGAGAGACAAAGGTTTCTCTTTTTGGCATGAACAACATTCAGGTCACCTGAGTCTGTAGCCCTTCTTAGGCAAATTGTAGCAATAGGTGACCAGTGATGGTCATCAGAATGAGAGCCACCAAAGACTAGGCATCTTCGGCATCTTCACCATTTCCATTCGCCTTCACATGTCCTAAAGGATCTTAGGAGATTCTGTCTTTTTTTTTTTTTTTTTTTTTTTTTTTTTTTTTTTTTTTTGTCTTGTTGAGACAGGGTCTCGCTATGCAGTTCAGGCTGGCCTTAAGCTCACTTTTGTAGCCCAGGCTGTTCTGGAACTCGTACCAATCCTCCTGTCTCAGCTTCCCAAGTGCTGGAATTATAGGCGTGTGCCACCATACCCAGTTAGGAGGTTCTGTCTTCATTCACTAGCACAGTGGCCAGGAAAAGAGACACTGAATTAGTCAACAGGAAGTTCTTGTGCAACTTGGAGAAAAGCAGCTGAGCTCAGGAGAATTCTTTTTCCTTGATATTTAAAGAGGGAAGAACCAGGAAAAGGAGGAACATTGTAGAGGAGAACGATACTGAGAAATTTTAGAAGTTTCCATAGTGACTTTCAGATGCAAGTGCAGAAGGTCCCCCCTCCCCAAATTCAAGAGGAAAAACAAAGATCCTGGTGCTTAAAGGAAGACAGTCAATATCCCATTGACACATGGGATGGAAAATGTTATTGTGGTCACATCTGGAGTGTTCAGCGTGCCACTGAGTAACTCCATCTGGAAAAGCTCTGCACCATGGTCACTGGAAAAATACTTGATGAGCTAAATTCACATTCAGGGATTAATAGTTAATAAAGCTCCTGGTTATTCCCACTAAAGAGAAACTGGATTTTATTCTGGGGACTCATTCAAGTCTTGATAATAGAAAGGGAAACAGGGTAGGTTTGGGGTATGTGCCCATGGCGGCTTTAGGCTCTTCCCTTGGTATGTCAGTCCTGTCCTAGGATCTCCTCCCTCCTCCCAGGGTCCCAGGAAGTTACACCATTTGGGGTGAAGAACCAGCATGACTGGCTTCCAGAATCATATCAGCACCCCACCATTCGATTGTTCTTGGCTTTTCCCTTCCTGGCTTGGTCAGAGGTCCCCTGTTGGTCACCTGCCTAACCAGAAGCCCTTTTTTCCACTCACTTCTCCCCTATCTCCTTCTCTCAAACCTACCTGTTGCCAACTCAGGCCCATGTGCAGCCCGCAGCACGTGCTACCCTCCCCTGTCATTAGAGGCATTCCTCATAGCTGGCCACTGACTCATACAAACCCAGCAGCTCCCTAAAAGCAATGTGAGAAAGAAAGACTTAGCAGTGAATCACGATAATTTCTTTAGAGAAATACCACTCCCCACCCTTCTTTCCTTGATCCCCAGGGCTTTACCTCAAATCAGAAAGGTTCTAAATGGAACGAGTTCCCTAGTTCTCCCTGCTCGAGGGGACGCTTGATGACTTTACATGGATGGGGGTTTTGGGATGAGTTGTACTCTTCAAACAGTCACACTGCTCAAATAAACGACCCCGTCCCCAGCTATTCACTTGTCCACTAGTAGATCTATTAATCTCCCACTGAAACATAAAGTGCTTTTATGAGATCAATTTCTGTAGTAAGCACTGAGATTTACGCTTCAAAAGCTGCACCATCACAGATCTCAACTGAGGACTCAGCATAGGCTAGGTGTGCATGGAGACACTGAGGAATCAGGTGCAAAGCAAAGTCTTGCCCTCATGGAGCGTGTGCTCTAGGTCATAGGAATAACTGCACATGGGATGGTGACAGTTTCTGTTAAGAAAGATAAAGCAGCATAAAGGACTAAGGAACGATGGGTTGGAAAGAGAGGGTCTATCTTGGATAAGGTGTCACTTTGTGAAGAGATGACTCTTTTTTCCTGATATGGGGTCTCGCTATGCAGCTCAGACTCATAGCGATCCTCCTGTCTCAGTCTCACCAGTGCTGGGATTACAGGGATGCAGCCCCACGCCCGGTTTCAGTGGCTGACATAGCCTACTGTACCCAGCATGGAACCCAGGCCCTTGCACTTTATAGGCAGGCGCTTAGACCGCCAAGCTATCCTTCCAGCCCCAAGAGTTGACATTTGAACAGTTGTTTTAGGTGTTAGAGGGACAGGCTGAGTATGTAGGTTTAGTTACACTGCAGTACTAGATGGGTTCCTGTTTCAGGAGTCACACTGTCAGAGAAAAACAGACCAAAAAATGGAAACCAGGAATATTATGAATGTTTACAAAGAAGAAACCAGAGTGGCTGGTCCAAAAGAGAGACAGAGGAAGGGGAAAGACATGGAGACATGGGCTGGAGCCACGTCGCATGAGAAACCTGTAGTCCTCAGAGTGCCTTTTCCTTAGGGTTTGGGTAGCAGAGAGAGCCTTCCAACCCCATTGGTCCAACGGCGAGACTCCTCCGGAAATGACGTCCACATTCTTTTTTTTCCACTCAGTCCCAAGGCAGACAGGGGCCCCTTGCAAATCCACGTTTCTTTTCCTTGTTTTCGTCTTAATTTATTTTAGCAGTGTCCTTTGTTCTTGTTTCTCTGTGTGAAGGACAAACACAAGCACTACTAAGACAAAGGTGTCACGTAACATGATAGCGGCGTGAGAATGAGGAGGGGCATGACCAGAGCTTTAAAAAGAAGACAGATGGGGGACAAGGTAGAAGACAAGGAGTTGGCCAGAGGGGGGGAAAAAAAAACTGCCGTCCACATTAACAGCATCTCTGGCAGATCTTCCACGTTTATGAAAAAGTCACACCTGTTCTCTTAATCGGCTCTGGTTCCTTACTGATCTCTTGGGGAAGCCCCGCCTCCTTCCTGACTGACTCCACAGCTTTCTGTTCTGTAGGGAGTCTCAAGGAAAGGCCTAGCAGGCTACAGAACAGAGCTATTCTCACATCTTAGGAAGTTGTAATGGCTGCCTCCCTTGCGAGGTGCTGGAGAAATAGCTGCGTATGTGGGGTTAATCGCTCTCCACTACTAGCCAGGGTTCTGTTCTGGAAGTCACACTCTCAGGGAGACACTAAAAAACTTGAGTATCCAGAAAAGAATAACCAGAATGTGAAGGAAAAAAAAAAAAAAAAAAAAAAAAACAGGCCTTGTCCTGTGAGAAATGAGTAAAGAAACTGGTTATGTTTAGCCTGAAACAAGACACTCAGGGAGGCATGAACCTCACATACTTGAAGCACCATCTCATATGCCCAGACCATGTACCTGGGGCCAAGCACTGTGGCCCTGAGAGGCAGCTAGGACTCATTCAAACAACAGGACATTAAACCTGGAAGGAAACTCTGTGGTTACTCAGTTGAAGGTCTTTTTCCCTTCTCAAGTGAAACAAGATTGCCATCCTAAGGGTAGGATGATGTCATTAGTCAGTGGTAAAGTCAGAACTAGCTTCAGCTTATCTAGATAAACCCAGCCCTTCACTCTGCACCTACTACCAGAGAAAAACTTTCTAACACTTGAAGAAACCCAGACATGAAGCGAGCTCTTTCAGTGAATATACATAAGCAAAAACTATCTCAATAAAAATCTCAGAGTGGAGGGTTTTTCCATTAGGAATGACAAATATTGTGCACGCATACCCAGACTTCCGACTGCCAGGGCCACATCATACTAGTAATTATGACATACTTTTCTCACTGTATCTGGATGCAACACTCAAGCTACCTCTACCAATCAACTAGAGGTGGGTGCCAGGATGAAGCCTACTTGCCATTCCTGCCCTAGACAATTCATAAGATTTTTCCCACATTAGGGCTGGGGAGATAGCTCTGCAGCTTAAGTGTCTGTCTGGCAGTGCAAGGTCCTGAGTTCAATCCCAGTACAATCAACCAATCAATAAATAAATCAATAAATAACTTCTTAAAAGATTCTTCCAACATTAAGAATGAATTATAAATTAAAGAAAGAACAAATGAATAAACTTCGCAACAAGAGAGATCAGTGACTTAATACGACCTTGTCTCAAAGTAAAAAACAGAATGGTGTGGGGATGTAGCTCAACATGAAGGCCCTGGCTTCAGTCCCCAATCCCACTGTCTCGGTTACTGTTCTGTCGTTGCTGGGACAAATAACCGACACCTAAAATGAAGGAAGGAGGCTCTTGTTCTTTGTTGCTGCCAGGAAAGGTTGTTTTCTGCCCTATGCCACTCTGCCTTGAAGCCAGCTGAGTATGACCTGAAACCTCCAGTAACTGTGAGCTAAATAAACCTTTCCTTCCTGCAAACAAGAAAAAAAGAAGGAAAGAAGAAAGAAAGAAAGAAAGAAAGAAAGAAAGAAAGAAAGAAAGAAAGAAAGAAAGAAGAAAGAAAGAAAGAGAAAGATTTATTTAGCTCACAGTTACTGGAGGCATCAGTCCATACTCAGCTGGCTCCAAGGCAGGGAGGCACATGGCAGAGGGGAACCTTTCATGGTGGTGGCAAAGAGCAGAAAGCAAAAGGCAGGAGCAGTGGCAACAATGGCAACAGAGAGCAAGTCTGTCTCTCTGTCTCTCTTATGTTACATTCAGGATGTTGACCCCAGGCTGGAGGTAGCACTCACACCCATAATCCCAGCAGTACTTAGATCCACAATCTCTGCCTTGGATCATGAGTTAATCACGAACTGTAGAACTGCGCCTCAATGACTGTGTGAGGCTTTGAGGGGACAAATACACAAAAACTACATGACTCACAAAAGAAAAAAGAAATGGGCCAATGAAAAGACTGTATTAGGGATATTAGAAACAAGGTATGCTTTCTCAGCAGATTTATCCTTAATTCCTTCTTCTGTCATTTTTCTCTGAATATCATTGGAGAAAAAGTACAGCACCAGGAAAAAGAACAGACTAATGGGAAATAGTCCTACCATTACTGGGAACACACACACACACACACACACACACACACACACACACAAGCACATTAGTCAAACTAATGAATATAACACAGATAGCAATTTTAAAATTTAGGTTCTTTGGAATATTTAACAATAAACAGGAAAATAATTATATTGGTCAACATTCTCTGGGTGCTAGCAACAGAAACTAACACTGATCTTAACTAAAGCGAGAATGGAATTCATTAGAAAGTCATGGGTAACTCAGAAACTCACAGAAAACACTGACCAGACAGTTCTCAGAAAGGATAACACCAGGGACCTTGGGGAAACAGGCCCTGGGGCCTCTGGGAAATACTTCTGTGTCTGTTCCCTGGTTCCTCACTGAAGTTCAATCCCCAGTCAGTGGAGCTTGATCAGCACTGCTGAGGCAGAGGAATTTCTCTTTGAGGTATGGAGTACAGTGGTAAGATACCTTGTGAGAAGCAATAGTTCATTTAATAAAACTGAGGATCAAAAAAAAAAAAAGTTTGAGGAAGCATCTGTAGAACAGGAAATTCCTCCATCTGTCTCTTCCAGTCAGCCTAACCCAGCACCTGCCATGCGTTGGCACAATGGGCACTCAGAAATGACTAAACAGTGGCATTACCGTCCCTGCCCTCAAATGGCTTACCCACTCCTTGTCATAAATGATGCCAATGAGTAAACAGGAATTTAGTCCCCAGTTTGATTATCTGCTGACCTGTGAGACCTCTGTCCTTAATGAGGACCAATTGGGTCCCCAGAGGAAATGGCAAAAGGGCAGACGCCATGGTGGGAAACACATGGGTAAGACATGGGAGGTTCTACATCAGGTCTTCCCAGACAGGTGATTGGTTGGCATACGTTCTAGGACATGTAAACTTCACAGGCTGGTAGGTCGTCTTCAACTTCCTCTCTAGGTGGTGCCAAAAAGGGAAAGCAGTCTGCCCACAAGTGCTGAGGTTGGAGCCACCCTCTGTGGCAGGGATCGTGCCTGGGATGCCTAGATTGGGATGCTGGCACACTCATGCCTGCCTGCCAGTCCTCCCTGAAACACTCCTGGCTGGTGTTGCTCCGGCCCCTCAGGAGTCTTCCAGAGTCTCAAGAGAAAATAAGGTTTCTGCTCTGCCTGCTCTTCACCAGCCAGTCCACTTGCCACATGCTCACCTTCAGCCAGATTTGCCACAGGAGCTCAGAGCTCTGGCATTCCCTGTGGGCCTGCTCACCAACGCTCGGAAACCCACCACAGCCCACTGGTTGTCTAGCCCTCTTCTCTTTCCTTCTCAGAGATACCCTAGATAGCCTCAGTCTCTTGATGCTAACCCTGACAATAAGGAATTCGCAGAAAATTCCTAACCAGTTCCAGCACATATCTCCAGGGCCCTGGATGTCTCCTCAACACTGAGCACATTCCCAAGCAGAAACGCATCTACATGAGAAGGTGGGACACCAGTGACAGAAGGACTGACACAGACCTAAGGACTCCAGGACAAAGGACAAGGACTGCAGGGAAGGGACTGAGAATCCTCCCACTTCACCTGGTGTCCTGAGCCCAGGGCAGTGGGGAAGGGTGGGGTTCTCATGATCACGCACATACTCACCAAGGAAATGCTCCACCAAAGCCAAGAGTTACCACTGCAAGCCCCTACTGAGGCAAGGCAGTGACAAGTACCCAGTTCAGTCTTTAGAAAGCTGTGCCTGAAAGGACACGCACAGATAGCCTCACCCACACACCAAGGCAAGAGGTCGCTGCCCCGACCTGTTCTGGCTCTCTCCTGTGGATGAAGTGCCATAGGAACACCCACCTGCTGCCCAACCCGGCCCTCAGGGCCATACTCTGAGAACCCAGGACCCTGGAATTTCATACCCAGATGGGAATACTGGGACTTTACCTGGCTTTGCCTTGCCAAAATCAGGCCAAACCACCTCCATGTGTGCACCTAGGTCTATGGGAAGCTTTGGAAGTGGGTGGGAATAAAGCCCAGGGAATCCACATGTGTGGACAGAAGGCCTCTCACAGCAAAGGATGGAGCTGTGGATGAGAAGGGACCACTCTCAGGCCCAGGGCAGGGGACTAACCTTTCCTATTCACTGCCAAGTCGAGAGAACTCAGAGTCCTACATTTCTGAATCTAGACCTAATCTCTCATGTCATTTAGAAAGAAAGAAATTATATGCAACAATTCATTCATTTTATTTGTGACTACAAATGTTAAGGACAAGCCAAAATAAAGACACACACACACACACACACACACTCCCAGCATCCTTTTGTTATAATTCCCATGCACTCCTGAACCTTGGAGGGCAGGGCAGGCTGAATCCCAGTGAACATGGTAAGATTTTAAGTATAAGTGTAAAGGAGGCCACTGAAGGACTTGGGAAAGGGAAGTGACATGGTCTTTCTTGTGTTTTTAAGAAGCCCCGTTCTGGCTCTGTGTGGGGAATGGAGCAAAGCAGAGACAGCAAAGCAGGATCATGGAGAGATTGCAGCCAAACTCACAGACTGCAATCAAGATGGAGAGAGGAGGGAAAGGAAAGAGCAGGCTGGATCAAGATAAGGGAGCTTCGACCTCAGGCTCCCTATTGAGCTACGTCACAGCGATCCACCCTCTCCTTTCATAGCATGCCGTGCCCTGCAGCTACGCAGAACTCTTTTCTACTTCTTTCGAATCTAAGTACCCTTGAAAACCCCAACAGCGAACGTCATCAGGCAGCGCCAGGCCTACCAGGCAGCATCAGGCCCACCAGTGCAAGACTCGACAGGTGAGGGTCCTCAGGTCCACCACCAGCACAGCCTAATGTCATCAGGAAGCACCAGGCCCGCCAGCGCCAGACCCACCAGCGCCAGACCCTCTAGGTAAGACTTCCAGCCCACTGCCAGCACAGCCTACCAGCATCAGGCAGTGTCAGGGCTGCCAGTGCCAGGCCCACCACGTGAGACATCCTCAGCCCACCTCCAGTGCAGCCTATCACCCAGTGCCAGACCCGTCAGGTGGTGAGACCTCCCTCCCCCAGCCTACAAGCAGCTCAGCAATTCCACAAGCCCGGTCTGAAGGAACAATCCTCGGGCATGCAGTCCTGCACCAAAGATCACATCCACTCAGAATGATACAGACAAGGAGCAAAATGCAATCTCAGGTCCCAAGCCCACCTGAAACAAATACAGGAGTCACTACCATACAAGAAATTGGGAATCATACAGCCGAAATCTCTGAATTCGTGGCATCTGAAGTAAACAAACAAATGCAGAAACGTATAGAGGAACTCAGATTGAAGGTAAGCTCTAAAGTTAAAAAAGAAATCTTTGAAGTACTAGAAATGAAGTTAAAAAACAGTTGCAGAAAAGCATGGAGGGAATGAGATCAGAAATAATTTCTGAACTTGAAAAAGTCATTTCTAAATTAATAGTGACTAAAGTAGAACAACTGCAGAAAGGTAGAGAGGAAATGAGAACAGAAATAACCTCTGAAATAGAAAAATAAAGGATAACCATAATGAAAGACTTAAGTAATATTAAAATAGACATTGATAAAAAATTAGAGAATAGAAAAATGATGGATTCCATGACTGAGCAATATA
>PVKN010007878.1:0-25837 GCA_004027915.1 Capromys pilorides
AAAGCAAGAGTTACAAGTCACCACCTAAAAACTTGTTTCTCTCCCTTATGCATCATTCTTAACAAACTTGCCTTATTTTACTAAATACTACCATATGATCATCCATATTTACACTTAGGGGAGATATAATTTATATTCTTGAACTCCTCATAAATTAACAGAGACTAAAGTGGAAGATTCTTTGGAATTATTTGCCTATCCAAGTGGCCTTGTGCCCAACTTCTTCGAGAAATCACATCTACTTCCCCAAATTGTCCCCAGCAGCCATGTCTACAAAGCAAGGCCACTTGCTAACCATGACCCATTGGACCTATGACTAATATTTGTCCTCAAGGTGGCCCATATATTACTCTCCTAGGAATTAATGGTCAGACTGAAAATCATGTCAGATTGCAGCTAAAAATACAGACATTTTTAACCTTGTGGAACAGAAAGGAAAAGTCACTGTGCAAGGAAGAAAGAAAATGAAGTAACATACAGACTTAAAAAGAGAGAAGCATGCACATTCTAACTCCTGGCTGCTTCCCTGTTGACTGGTTATGCCTGTGTCCTTGAGGTTGGTGAGCCTCCTTATGTCTTTATACAAATATTCTTTTTTGCTTAAAGTAAGTACAGTTTCTTTTTGTTTCTGCAACTCAAATTACCCTGCACAATACAGACACATATGATATGGATGGTATGTAAAGGAACTGTGAATAAAGCACCAGCATGTATGAGGCATGATCAAAAATATAGGGAATGCTTAATTCTTATTACAACAAAAAGCATATGGCCCTTAATATCTGTCATAATAGTGTCCCTCACTTCAAATATACGTATACCCTTTTCTTCTTGCCATTTTCTGAAGCAATTCTGCAAGTCTTCTTTCATAAATTTCATTAGTTGTGCTGTCATGGCTGCTTCAACATCCTGAGTGGATTCAGAACATGTACCTTTCATGGTCTTTTTGGTTTTGGGGTATAGTCATATGTCGTGTAGTGATAGATTCAGTGGATAAAGTGATGATGATGATATTTTTGTTTGGCAAAAATAAAAGCTATTAATCATTGATGAATGAGGAGTAATAAAGTATCATGAATGTTCAAATCTTGTAAATTATTATATTAAAAGATACATTGTCATTAGTTGTCCTTAAAATTTTCAAACTACATTTGCTTTAAACACACCTATCCTATCATTCTTGACTATCATTTCTCTTCTGTAGCAACCTCTTTGAAATTTAAATATTCACCTTATTTTTTGATCGCCTCTTGTAGGTAATGAAGTTGATTAATGAAGGCATCACAGACATCCAGTGCCTGGGGAAACTCTCAAAAATTAGTAGAATCGGAGCCGGCGAGATGGTTCAGTGGTCTAAAGCGCCTGCATAGGAGGGCTCAGGCAACTGCGGGGACTGCAGTTCGATCCCCGGCACCACATGCTGCCACCACCAGGGCAGGCTGAGCCAGCCACAAAATAAATAAAGAAAGAAACAAACAAACACAACAAGCAAACAAATAAATAAATAAATAAAAATTAAAAAAAAAAAAAAAAGAGAGAAGAGTTTAAAAAAAAAAAAAATTAGTAGAATCAAAATAGTCCAGTTAGAAAAGATGGCATGCACAAAAGCACGGAGATGAGAACAAAATATTTAGCTGTGAAGCTTAAGGTGTCAGAAGAAGAAAGAATATTAAACAGATAAGAGTTAAATTTAAGGAAGTTGGGAAATTATTGAAGATATTTTCCCTAAGGATAACAGGGCCATTCCTGTGCTTTACAAGCTAATTACTGATTATTAGGATAAAGCAGAGGATAAGGAGATTGGACATAAGGCAAACAGACAGAAAGAAATTGCAACAGCCTGAAAAAGTGATCATGAGAGGACAGCCTAGGAGAGCAGTAATTGGGATAAGAGGATGGGAAAATAAATTTGACATTTTAGTGCTAATATTAAAGTAACTAGCATGATTCTACGTCAGAAAGACATCCAGATCTAAGAGGTGCTTAAAGTGGTCATGTCCAAATCTAATTAGTAGCTGGTACAGTAGGCCACTGGGTGAGTTATGTGCATTCCATAGCAGACAAGCCATTTCCCAGCCAGTAGTGCCTCTCCTTTTTCATTTTGGAATCACTCTAATGCTTTTGTTCATTTACTGGTTTATTTTTGTTGTTTTGTTTAGATTCGGGAGTTTTCCTAATTTTTGTTTAGATTTTTTGTTTTCTTATTAGTTGGTTTAATTTGGTTTAGCTTAGCTTGGTTTGGCTTGGCTTGGCTTGGCTTGTTTTGGTCTGGTCCAGTTCAGTTCAGTTCAGATTGGTTTGGGTTCATTAGAATTGGATCAAGAAACCACCCAAACCCTACAGGCTCTGTCTTACTAGAAAACTCCATATGTGACACAAGTACATCTACAATGTCTATCACACAGAAAGAAGCAAGGCAGTACCAAACTCTGTAACTCCCAGTCTTAAGATTTGAAAGTCAGGTTGGTGAAGTGTGCACCTTAAACTCACCTACTGCTTGATTCCTACTGTAAGTCAGACATCCATGGTAGAGGAGATGCTCTGCTGCCGAAAGATTAGTCCTTCAGATTCCCTTCTTCCTACACTTCACACTGCATGGACTTTCCAATGTTTGACCACCTGGTACTGAAGACTGGCTTTTCAACCTCCCATAGCCTCTATGCCACTTTGGCCAGGATAAATTCTCCCACATTTTCTATTACTGCATATTGGTTATACAAATTAATGTATTTCATGCTGGCAGATTTGTACATGCATGCAACATACCTTAATCACTTCTCCTATCACCACCCTCACTCAAGCCTCCTCCTAGTTTCATAGATGTGGGGGCCTGATAAATAAAGTGTTTTTCAATCAGGCTTACACTCACTGTACTAGTTTTCTGATACTGGGACACAATGTCCAATACTCACAACTTTAGGGAGGAAAATGCATTTGGTTTAGTTCTCGGTGGATTCGGTCTGACATTGGCTGGTTCTAAGGCAGAAGTGGCATAATGTAAAGACTTATGGAAGACCACTGCTCGACTCGTGGCAGCCAGGAGGCCAAAGACCACACACCCTTCCAGGTCATGTCCCCAGGGACTGAGCTCAAGGAGGCCACAATTCCTAACCACACATTCAGCTTCTGATCTTATGGGAGGGTGAAACCAGAGTGACACCATGGCCCAATCACATAAGAGCTTTAGAGAACTTCTTATAGATAACAATAACCTTTCCTCATAATATTTCACTCCTGGCCCCCACAAGATTCATGTCTATTTCATTATGCAAAATACATATATAGACCATTTCTAAGAGTCACCACAGTCTTAAGAGTGCCAGAATTACTCAAAAGCCCCCTCCGAAACTTAAGGCAAACTCTTAGCTATGAGCGCCTGAAAAGATTTTTTTTTTAATGTCAAACACTTCCTTCATACAATGGCACAAGTGAATACTTCAGTTCCTACTGAAGGAATATGACAATAGAAAAGTTTCAGAACAAAGCAAGACTAAAACTCAGAATGGAAAATACTAAATACCATGTCCACCATCCAGGGTAGGCAGTGGCAAGATGTGAGCTTCAAAGGCTTGGGAAGCCCAGTCCTGCGCTCTTGGAGGTTGCAGCCCACATGGTCTTTGACTTAGCTTGCCTCCATTCGCTGACTTTAATTTTCCTCAGAAAACATTCCATATTTCTGGCACCTATAACATTCTGGCATGTCAAGAGCACTTTTGCTGCCATATAATTTGTCTGTTTCACCCAATGTCCAAGTTTTTTGGTCCAGAACAAAAAGATTAACAGAACACACAGAACCAGAAAGAAGGGGAGATATTTTTTTTCCTTTATTTTATTTATTTTTATTATTTTTAATAAGAAATAACAATGCGACAGTTTCAAAACACATTAGTACCACATTCCCAAAAATTGATACAGTGCATATTGTTGTCCTCACAGTAGTTCTTTAGCGCACAGGATGCAGACATGATAATTTTTCTAATCATTATTGATACAAAAATTTCTTCTCATTGAACTAAGAGAAAGTAGTTGTGTACATAGAGCAATGTTCCATAACAGTAGTGGGTTATTGGCAGAACTGGCAATGTCGGAAGCTGAAATAAAAATGGAAAGGCATAACATAGCTGAATGGAAATCAAGAACTTAAGGGTTAAACAACAAAGAGACTGCAAGCAGAAAAGATAGAAAACATGGCAGGAGTAAAACAATGCACTTATACACAGGATGAATTGGACTAGAGTCCTAAGAACTTCCAACAGGTTTTACATACTGATGATAGCAATGTATAATATTAAAACTATGCTTGGAATGCCTGTCATTCTGGTCTTTTAGCTGTGTGCTGCTTCTAATGTAATTTCAGTTATTGCTGAAATTATATTCAGTTATTCTCTCTCTCAAGTAAATGGTTGGTTTACAAGAAAACAAAGAAGAGTATTAAATGAGAATAAGAAACTAAGAAAAATGCCATAGGATTGACCGGGTACAATTTTGTATATGCTTAGATTTCTAAATTTCTGTGAAAAATGTGTAACTGCTTTTATCACATTCTATAGGGATTTATTAGAATATCAATGATTGGGGGAGATATTTACTAAAGGGGAAGTGCACTCCACATAAAAGATGCTCATGAGAAATTTCAAGAATGAGTTGGACTCCTAAGAGCCAAATCTGTTTTAGGTTTGACTTTAAAGTCCATTTGGAGAGTTGCAAGTAGGTAGTACCTAGCAAATGGTAACTGTCATAATGAAAGTAGACCCTCACTCACAGAGGGCAGGCAGACTCAGACATAGCAACTGCAGTGAATTCTTGGGGTATTATTGTTCTTGTTCTTGTCGTTGTTGTTGCTTTGGTTTTCTAGAATTTGGGGAGTGTTCAGGGGTGGTATTGTTCTGATCAGCTCTGAGTCTCCACCCTTTCAATAAGATGAAGAGTTAGTGAACTCTATGTATGGGCATAGATTGAAACTACATGGCTTTCGAAGCCCATTAGATGGGTCAAAACCACAACACTAATCTTATAACGCCTGCCGGGCTACTCTCAGCTATACTAAAGCGGTTAGAGTATAACCGTTACACTAAAGCAGTTAGAGTGCTTCTTGGGCTCATAACAGAGGTCAAGAAAATGTGATAAGGGCAGCCGCATTATTTTTTATTTTCATGTTATGATATTGAAGAAATACAAAGAGGACAAGACCATATTTCTTGGGCTCATGTTGACATGTTAAAGAAATATAATTGAGTCAGATCTCTTATGATCTCCACAAGATGCTTACTGAGAAGGTAAATCAGGTCAAGATATGTTCTGCTTTATCCTTCTTCTGCCTCACTTTTGACTTCACTCTCACAGCTTCTTTATACATCACCCTCTCAAGGGAGCACTGACTGGCTCTCAAGTCTGGGTGAAAGCCTCCTTGATGCCACAACTCCTGCTTTCTACATGCCTAAAGACCAGCACCACATGAATAGCACTTAGGTCTGCTGACAGCTCAAGCAGTACCCAAGCCCCTTGGACCACGGCTACAGTGGCCTCTGAGTACCTCTGTAGCTAGGCAAATGAATTCTGGAGAACCAGTTCCCTAGGAAGCCCTGCTCAGGTAGGGACCTTCAGGACTCCCTTCTCAACTGAAACGGCTACACGGTTGCAATTTGGAGCTGAAGTGGATGCAGTCTTGCTGATTCTTGAGATCCCTTCAAGCCACCTTTCCTATTGTCCTGATCAAAAGTTTCTGGCATCTTCATGATACTAATTTTTTCAGCAACCATACTATCCATGCACCAAACTTAGAGGTCTATCTCTCCTGGTCAGACTGTTGAGGTTTGGTTATTTCATTCTTCTTTTTCTCCTGATTTCTTGTAGATGTGACTAAAAGCAAACAGCAGTATACATGCCACAGTCTAAATGTTGGGATGCCTTTAAATTTCCTATGTCAGATTAATTAATCATCACCCTTAATCTCAGTCTCTCACAAAATTTCATGACACAAGCCAAATGAAGATAAATTTTCTACCAAATTCTAACAAACATAACCTCTGCTTAAACTAACAGTGGAGAACATTTTCCCATCTGAAACTTGCCAACCCTGGGCTTTACAGTCTGCCTTCCTACCCAGATTCTGGTCCTCTGAGCTCCAATCAGAATCTGTCATCGATACCTGTTTACTCTGATCATAGCATTCTGAATTTCTCTGTCCAGTATCTTCAAAACTTTCCCAACTCCCCCAGGATACCATTTCCTAAGACCTATAAACTACATGGATAGGTATCATCACATCAATGACCCCACTTCTCTCATGCCATTTTCAGTATTGGTCACTCTCCTGCCTCCAAGACAAAATATCTGACATTCATAATTTAAAAGAGAAGTTTGTTTGCCTCAGTTTCTAGTCGGTTAGTCTAAAGTCAGCAGGCTTTGACCCGAAACAGGATGGCAGAAGAGCCTGGCAGAACTCTGCCCAAACCAGGATAATCAGGAAGCAGAGAAATGGGTGAATCCACTGGTGAGTATTGTGCCCATGGTTTCCTCACTTTCCCAATATCTGAGACTTTGAGGTGACATTTTAGATTTAAACCTGCCTCAATTACTTTTCTTTCATTACTGGAACAAAATACCTGACACCCAAAATTAAAGAAGGAAGGGTTTATTTCATTCACAGTCAGGGGAGGTTTCCATCCATACTCAGCTGGCTTCAAGGAAAAGTGATACATGGCACAGAGTAGACATTCATGGTGGTGGCAAAGAGCAAAAACAAAGGAAGAAGCAACAGCTCAGGCAGCTAGCCAGCCTCTCTCCCCTCCTTACATTGGATGGCAGATTATCTGCCCCAGGTTGGGTACAGCACCTACACCAGCAATAATCAATTACAAACACCACCCCCATGACTGCATGAGACTTTAGGAGGACACCTAGACACAAACCATAACAAAACCACAACACCCCTTATTATCAGCCCTTAAATCTCCTTTCTTTCCCTTCTCTCCCTGCTCTTCTCTTTGTCTAACAATAATCTTCTTTCTGTCTTTTTTGATTCCAGATATTATAAAGAACATGTGCCATCTCTAGACCCATTCCTTTTTCTGCAAATGACAAGACTTTGTTGTCTTTTAAGGCTGAGTAATACTCCATTGTGCATATATACCACATTTTCTTTATCCATTCATCTACTGATGGGCACCTAACCTAGTTCTGTATTATGCCATTGCTCATTGTACCACAGTCAACATGTGTATGCAGTATCACTATGGCATGCTAACTTCAACTCCTTTGGGTCTATACCAAGGAGAGATGCAGCCTTATAAAACAGTGATTCTATTTTTAGGGATTTTTTGAGGAAACTCTATATTGTTTTCCAGAGTAGATCTAATAATTCACATTTCCAGCAGCAGTGTAAAGCGTTCCTTAGATCCTGCATCTTTGTATCATTTATTGAGTTTTATATTTTTAGTAGGCATTCTGACTGTGGCAAGGTGAAATTTCAACACAGTTTTGATTTGTATTTCTGTTATAATAAAGATACTGAACTTTTTAAGTATTTTTATTAGCCATTTCTGCTTCTTTTTGTGAAATGTGTTTTTCAATTCTTTCACTCATTTATTGGGGTGTTTGATTTTTTGGTGTTAAGTTTTTTGAGTTCACACTGTAATATATCATCTTCATCTGTAAAATAGGCATAATAATTGACCCTACTTAAGAGGGAGATTATGAAGAAAAAATAACCTAAGACTCATCAAGTACTTAGGACAGTAATTGCTACATAGAAAGAGCTTAGAAATGTTAGCTAATAGTATAAGAAGTACTTGAACAAGCTAGCTGGTTATTATCCAAAAGAGCCTTCTCCACATTTCTCATAAATAAACCTGCCCATAAAGTAATTTCATGGTCTACTTAAGAGTACACTTTAGAGCAAACTCATCCTAATGGGCCTATTCCAATGATGCAGCTAGATTAGAAGTCAGAGGTTTCACCAAAATTACAATAGAATTTTCTATCATGAACGAAGTCTGGCTGGCAACAGATGCTTTACTTTTTTCATTGTAAGTGATGTAGACCTTTGAATCCGTGCCACTTGCTTTTGCCAACGTTTGTAGCAAGAGTTGCTCTTTTTTTTTTTAAGTGACATTGACTTTTTCTTTTAAACACTGCCTTTCCTCAGCCCTCATCACCAGTCTCTGCAGCCAAGTTCAGGGGCAGTCTCAGACCTTCCTGAGCCTAAGGAAGACAACCACCTCAGAGCTTCAAAAGTAAGAGGAGATAGGATCCATTTGCCATTCTGATAACTTTCACCAGAGTGAGGATGTAAAATATGCTACTTCTTCAGCCAAATTGGTGAGCTTCTTTCCCCAGTCACTTTTGTTAAAAAAGGCATAATTTCTATAACATTAAGAGTCAGTGTTGGGGGCTTTAAGGATAGTTCAGTGGTATGAGCACTTGCGCCAGCAATCCTAGTCAGGCACAGGTGTCGGCAGTTTGATCCCCAATCCTGCCCTTAAGGCAGCCTGAGCTAGGACACAATCAGTTCTATAAGTGTTTGCTAGATAAATCAGTTATAAATAACTAGATTTTAAGAGAAATCTTCTGACAGGTGGAATTAATCCATGACTTTCTAGGAGTTCCAAGCTCATTTTTTATTAGGTCTACAGAAAGCCACTGACTTGAATGCTACACAGCACAGTGCAAAGAATTCAGAGTAGATGTCCCAGCATGGAGCCTCAGTCCTACCACTTATTCACTATGAGGCAAAAGGGAATCATGCTGGTGCTGCTGACCTCCAAAGGGCCCTGATAATGAGCCAGGGGGATCATGACTGTCTTCATTCTTTGAGTAGCTTCACGTGCTCCAGTCACCAACATGCTGTCACAGCATAAGCCTGCCAAAGCTATGGATGGGCCTCTGGTAAATATGCCTCAGAGACGGGCCTGATGTAAGAAGTATCCCTCAAAGTTCTGTCACTCATGTTTAAAAACATTGCTCACTAATGAGAAAACGTTCCCTTTAAAGGGAATTATGAATAAATTCTTTTTTAAATTTAGTCCCCAGGAACATTTATCATTTATCAAAATTTTGTAGGATCTTTTTTATCTGCCATGGAAAATTATGTAATTTCATTTCACTTTCTGATTTTGTTGTAGAAAGCTTAGAGCCAAGATCAATGAAAAAGTGTTAAATTAGCACATTCTAGGTGCCTGGGAACATCTATTCCTGTTGTTCCTTTTAAAGTATGAGCTCCGCTGTTATTTTTAATTCAACTCTTGTGCATTATATTGAAATGTAGATGAGAGCTCACATTCTGTCCTAAGGAGGAGAAATAAAATTTAAGGAGAAATCAAGGATAGATGGGTGCCTCATCATTTGCCTTGAAGTTCTTCTAGAAGAAAACAAAATCCTGCCCCGCAGGTTGGACAGCCTTTTGCCTAGAGATACCTTCCAGAGTGCCTTACAACTTAATGGATTTCAGATTCTATTGTGCCTTTGTGTTATTATGGAAAACATGAAATTAATACAGATAGAGATGGTAAACCCGAGAAGTTCACAGCCCCATCAAAGATTCCTTTCTGGATTCCAGCAAATTCTCCAGTGGAGCCTGGTGAAAAGGGCCAAAGCTGGCTCCTTTCCCAATCACTTAGGCTAATGATGGTAGGGACAAAAGAGCCCAGGGACTACACCAGCAAGTTCTTTTTTGTGGCGTATTTCCAGAGAGCTACTCTAAAATTATTTTGTAATAAAGTTATCAAACATTTATTGTTTACCTGCTATTATCAGCCACGTGTGATAGGGAATACAAGCACAAGCATGGGATGCAATTTCTGCTCCCCAGAGGCTCATGTGCTGTGTTGGGCAAGAGGCTGAGTGTCGATATGACCACAGTAGAGGACAGAATGAGCTAAGAGCTTCATGGGAAACACAAGCCACCTCTTGAGGAGAACATGAGAACCCAGGTGGTGGGGCATAGAGGGTAGAGTTCACAGTGTACACCCTGCAGCCAGACACAGCCTGGCTCACATTGCTCACTCTGCTGCTTACAAGCTGTGTGACCCTATGGATTACTTACCCTTTCTCTGCTGCAATTACCTAAAGAGCCTACATAATAACGGTACTCATGTCATTGAATTATTACAATAAGTAAAGAAATTGGTAGCTGTTTAGCACTTGGAGCATACCAGACATGGAATACAGGCTATGTGTGTAGGAAGAAACAATCATCCCAGCAGTGGAAGACCAAAGGGGTGGAAAGAAGCCAAGTGACCAGTCCAGGCTTCTCATCAACCACACCCTATGATAAAGAGACTAATGCTATTTTCTAAGAGGAAGATCCCAAGAGACAGGTGGCTCTTGCCTTCCTACAGATATCCTGTTGCTTGGAAATCACTTCATGAAAACTGGACAACAACCCTAAATTAAAGACTGAGCTTCATGAAAAGTGCTAATGCTGTTAAAATAAATTCAAATGATTTTACAGAATTTCATGAAATTGAGTGTTTTTCGCACAGATTCTGTGCAATTGCAAATTTCTCCCCATTTGCTTTGGGCTCAGCTTTCATGGTAGCATGTGACATTCTAAGAGTTAGTCTCTCCCAGTTACTTCAAATATATGGGGTAAAAAGGAATCCTAGTGTTCAAATACCATAACAGATATCATGGGGAAAAGAAAAGGTGGAAAGGCAGAGAGGATGCAACAAACAAAAGCTATTGCTCCTTCCAAACTTCCCCTTCAAAACTTTAGTCATGACCATATTCTCTCCTACACAGTGCAGGCATAGATAAGAATTGTACAGGTGAATATTGACCCAAGTTGGCAACATCTAGCCTCATCCGAAGAGATCCCAGGCTCACAAATGTCTGAGCATAGCCATTTGGTGGTTCTAAGTAATATACTGTGAGATCAGGAACGGATGGGCAGAGGATGCATGAATGGATGGATGGATGGATGGACCCACGTATACATATATATATATACATACATACACATGTACATATATATACACATACATGGATCTTTTTAGGTGTCAAGAAAATCTTTGTATCTTCAAATATTCTTGCTAATCCAAGATTTACTATGCCCAAACTTCCACCATTAATACAACATTCAAATCACACCCTTTGCATGCATTATTTAATAATACAGATCTCAGAATTAGTAGTTTACTGTGTCAACATGGACAGATATGTAGTGACAAATCAAGAAACAAGAGTGGGAAGAGATGGGATATAGAAGATCGCTTTAAAAAGGTCTTTGGCAGAAAAGGAGGCAGGAAATGACAAAAGCCCTACCTCAGTTACTCTTCTTTCACTGCTGGGACAAATACTCAACACTCAAAATGAAGAAAGGAAAGATTTCTTTACCTCACAGTTACTGGAGATTTCAGTCAATACTTGGCTGGCTCCAAGGCTGAATGGCACAGGGCAGAGAGCATCCAGTTCATGATGGAGAAACAGCAACAATGGCAACAGAGAGAGAGTCTGTCTCTCTGTCTTTCTTATATTACATTCAGGCTATAGCCCCAGGCTGGGGAACATACATACACACATCATCCCAGGAGTACTAAAACCCATAATCCCAGCAGTACTAAGACCCATAATCCCAGTGGACCATGAGTTAGTCTCAAACTCTAGAAGTCCCCAATCCATGATTGCATGAGGCTTTGGGGGAACAACTAGACACAAGCCATAACAACCTCCCACTCTGTGCTGTTTTGCTGAGTTGTTACTTGGTTCCTGCCTTGTCTGAATATCGTCCATGTCTGCATTGGTGGTATAGTTGTGAGCATAGCTACCTTCCAAATAACATCCACTAACTTAATAGCAGGATCAGAAAAGATGAATCACTCACTGAGTCTTTGCTTTGCCTTTGTAACAGGAATCTCAGATAAGTGATGGCTGAACATGCTTCTCTTGGTAAGGCAGTTACATCTTGGATAGCACACTTTTAATTATAAGAGGAAATAAATGGTTGGATTGTAATCACCGTTGACATTGCCACAAACTACCCAGGCTGGAAGAAGACAGAAAAAGTGGAAGTGAAAGGACAAAAAAAAAAAAAAAAAAAAACAGCATTGTCATGGGAATTTCAAGCCCAATACAGTCAGCCAAATCAATCAGGGTAAAAATTTGGCGAAAGGCCACCTGCTAGGCAATCCAGGAAGAGAAAACTCTAGCGACATATGTTCACTTAAAAATGGAAAATTGTAATTCATTTCCAAAGTAATCATTTCTAACCCATTTCTGCCCCAACTTTTTATGCATCTCTGAACTTCTCGGATATATTTACAGCACAAAACTTTCTTTCTGTGTCTGTGCTCAGGCTGTATTTGATTTGCTTTGTAGAATATCACTGTAACCCTCCCAGTCCTTATAAATGAAGTTTATTCTCAGGTGACAGAAATGAAACAGAAGTAGTTCCTTGCTGTGACTTAATGTTGTAAGAGTTTCTTTGTTTTCTTGGGAAATTGCATTGATGGGCTGGGCAGGGAGAAAGATGATAAAAGCCCTCCCAGCCCCCCACGCATGCTTTTGCTTTCATTTTGAAAAATCAAATGTGTCCAAATAATCTTTTTCCCAAATGAATTTGGATTAAATAAGAGAAGGGATAATTGAGAACAAGATTTCCATCTGCCCTATCCTTTGAAAAGCAAAAATTAGGAAGACAGAAAAAGGTGAAGCGAGGCAGTCTTGCAGGTGAACACTGTGAGCAGCGGGTGGGTCCACGGTGCTCCAGGGGCTGAGCAGAGATTCCAGGGTGGCTGGCAGCTGCGGCTGCAGCTCCAGCTCCAACTGTCAGTGTCTGGGCGTCTGTGCGCCCGCTTTCTCCCAGAGGCAGACACTGTCCTATCTCATTGGCTCCTACAGCTGCGGTGCTCGGCTCCCATTGGCTACCACACCCTGTGGCCCAGCCTCACTGGCCACCGAACCTGCTTTTACTTATCCTTTCAGTATCCTTAGGCCACTGCCGCCTCCTACTTCACTCACTAGTTTAAATCTCACCTTGACTGAGAGAAATAGACACAGACAGACAACTCATCCCGTCCTGAGGGACTATTAATTTCCATGTGAATTAACCTTGTCTTTCCAGCTGCACTGGCGGCTTTTCAAGAGCAAGAAGCTTGTCTTTCATTCATCACATACTCCAGCTTGGTTTCTAGCAAAGAACTCTGCGTATAACAACTAGAAATATGATGAACTCAACTGGAAGGGGAAAATGGCTTGATTTTGTTGCAGTTGGGGGAGGGGGGAATGACAAATAGTAACTAGGCGAAGCAATGTTAATTTGGTGGTGGTAGTGATGCACAGTGCATACACCTGTCAAAACACCAAGTTGTGGGGCCAGCCAAATAGCTCAGCAGATTAAAGCCCTTGCAAGCAGGTGCAAGGGCTGGGGGTTCTGTCCCCGAGCCTGCTGTTCAGGCCCCGCCCCCAGGAGTGCAAAGACAACGATTGAGACTGGGTGTGGTGGTGCTTGCCTATAATCTTAGCTCTTGGGAGGCTGTAAACAGGCGGATCACTGAGTCTGATCTAGTAGTAAGACCCTAAACACACTGTAAACCCTTCCCTAAAATACGAAGGAAAAAAAAAAAAAAAACCACCAAGTTGTATACCTTATATAAACAATTCCTATTTGTCCATAATACTTCAATAAAGCTGACGTAAAAAAGAAATACTGTAATGTCTCTGGTAAAGCAAAATTTTATCTCACGTGAAAATGCACTTTTTGTCATTTATTTATTTATTCATTCATTCATTCATTCACTTACTTGGTACAGGGTCTGCTATGCAGCTTGGACTCATAGTGATCCTCCTGTCTCAGCCTCCCCATTCCTGAGATTACAGGTGTGTGCCACACACAGTTTCAGTGCCACAACAGTGCACCTGGCATGCAGCCCTGGAGATCAAACTTGTGTCCTTTCGCTTGCCAGGTAGGCACTTAAACCACTGAACTATCTCCCCAGCCTGAAAATATTCTTTTTCCCCCCTGGAATCTGGGATCAAACTCAGGACCTTGCACCTGCCAGACAGGCACTTGTGCCACTGAGCTATCTCCCCGCCCCACACCCTGAAATTATGCTTTGAATCACTACTAAGAAAGCTGACTTTCTCCAGTCTGGCTCTTGCTATGCCTAGCAGCACAAACAGCACCTCCGAAGAGATGGCTGATTGAGAAGCACTGGAGGCCTCTCTAAATTACTCACGGGAAGGTGAGTGCCCGGTTACACTATAAGGAGAGCATAACCCAGCACCTCTGTCTGGCAAGGGACAGGGCTCATTGTAGGAGATGAGAGAGGACAATCCATGTCTTTCCTGCTGTTTACAGTTGCACCTGCTAATTTACTCCAGGGCATTGGAACCATCAGTCAGGGGGAAGAGGAGGTACCAGAGATTAGCCTCTCAAATTTAAAATTAATCAGAGATACCCACTGATTACAGTAACCAGGAAAGGAGTGTGGTGCTCCCTAAGAGAACTAGTGTTCTCACTGGGAAGTGTTCATCAGCTCAGGCCTTGATGCTTGCTGGGCCTTCCTGGAGCAAGCACTAATGAGTCTACAGAGCTCACCTCCACTGAGGAAGAATTGTGCAAAGGGTGGAGAGTATTTCCTTGTGGATTGAATTTATCCTCCCCATACTCATACTTTTCATCCTTAATCCCCAGTATGAGAAACTCATTAGACCCAGTAACCAGGTCCACCTTGTAAGTGAGACTGCCTGGGGCCAGCCAGAAACTCATTTGACCCAGCAACCAGGCCCAGTATGTAAGTGGGATTTCATCCAAAAACTGCTGCAGAACTCCCTGCAGAGAGGCTAGAGGCAAGACCCACCCACTGATCCAGGAGCAGAACAACTTGCCAGAGTGACACAGCAGGCTCACCTCCAAGGGCTGCAGGAGGAAGAAGTGGAGCACAGCAGCCAGACCCAAGCTACACCCACCTGGACGAGTTTGAACTTGGTAGATCCAGATCTGATGCTAAAGTAAAAACTCTATCAAAGCTCTACACAAAAGGTCAGAAAATAGAGCTACACAAAATGACAAAGACGAGCAAAATGCACTCTCAGGCCCCAAGCCCACCCAGAACAAATGCAGGGGACAATAGCATAGAAGAAATTGGGAAGAAGTCCCAGTGTGTTCACTGTTTCATTCTCTAGACAGCCTGAAGGGAAAGAATAACTTATTGTTAACCATGCTTTTTCTATGCAGTCCTTTTAAATATACCATCTCAGTTAATTCTCACCAACCTTCACAGACAGGTAGTTAAAAGCAGAGATACCCCAATATGAGAGAATATAAGAACTGCCTTAAGAGAGACCATACTGGGGCCAGTGAGATGCTCAGTGGACTAAGCACCTGCTTTTGCAAGTGCAGAGTCCAGGGTTCAATATCCCTAGCACCACAAGCTAGGGATGCCCTGCTGGCCCTTGAAACCAGGTGTGGTGGCACAGGCTTGTAATCCTAGCACTGGGGAGGCTGAAAACAGGAGGATCACTATGAGTCTGAGATGCATAGTGAGATCCTGTACCAGAGAGAGAGAGAGAGAGAGAGAGAGAGAGAGAGAGAGAGAGAGAGGCTATAGGTCTCTGATTTGATAGAACTGGTCTTCCAAAAAAGAGCAGAATAAGATATTCTTTCCTGCCCTCACTCTCCTTCTCTCTATATAGCAGCAAAGATGGACACCTGCATACCAAGAAGAGAACCCTCACCAGTACCCAACCCCTCTGGACCTTGATCTGGGACTTTAGCCTCTAGAACTGTTGAAAAATTTATTTCTGTTAGGTCACCAAGTCTATGGAATTTCAGTGTGGCTTTCTGAGATACGTAATACAAGTACTGTTGTGTTTATTTGGTGAGTGAGAACACCAAACTGAGAAACACGTGGCAGATCATATAGCCAGTGAGTAGCAGAGCCAAGATCCCATTACATATTATTTCCATTTGGACAAGCTGAGATTCTTATTTAAAAATCACACTCACTGTGATCCATGCTGGCATAAGAAAGTTAGTAGACAAACAATGAGAAATATAGATCGTAGTGGCCTTAGGTTGCCCGGAATAGTGAAAAGGAAACATATATCAGGAACTCTTGAGTGAATGAATAAATTCCTCCAGGTAGGAGCTAGCAAATCTTCAGAGCAGAAGTAGAAAGTTCATCTAGACAGTCCTCAATGTACAGATGAGAAAACTGGCACAGATGAAAGACATGACGCAAGGGCACAAAGAGCTGAACTTGAAACCCAGGCAGCATGATTCCAGATCCCTGACTTCTTCAAGCACTCCCCAAAACAGAGGGAGGGGACCAGTGTGGTGGTGGTGTTGGAGCAGAAGGAGCAGGCTAGCAGGAAAAAAAGCTGCAGCAGGCAGTAGATGCCCATTCCCTCAACACATGCTTGACTGTTCTCTGTGCTTTGAACATCTGGGCCCATCATGTGTCTCTCTAGATCTAAATTGCTCCAGGACCAGAGCCTTGCCTTTGTTATCGTGATGTATCCATAGCCCATGGACAGTGCTTTGTATGTACAAAGAGCTCAGTAGATGCTAAATGTATTGATTTTCAAAAATTATTGAGAAGAGTATTGAGCCTGAGCATATTTTTGTCCTAGAGCACGTGAAAGGATACATTTCTCAAAGAGACATGTAGAGTCATCATGAATGTAGCTCCTGATTTCCCTGCATGCTCTCACATGGGAAATGCTACCCTTTTATTCTCTAGACCATTTGAAGGGAAAGAATAACTTATTTTTAATGATGCTTTTTCAATAAAGTTTATTATATGCCATCTCAGTTAATTTTCACAAACCTTGAATGACAAGTCACTGAAAGCAGAGATACTCCAGCTTACAGGCTCAGAAACTGAGGTGTCAGAGAGAAAAAAAAGAGGCAGCCAAGATCATTTAGCTACCCAGTGAAAAGGCAGGACTGAAATACCAGCATCTGCTTTGGTAAAACCGAGTTCGGGATCCTTTCCTTTATATGCAAATACATCACCTAGATACAAATGTATTTCCCATTCTCGGATCCCATCAGCTTTATACACAAGTGCCGTTTCTCAGGCTGCAGATCTGTTGAAGAAGGACTTGGGCAGAGCAGATGGCACACAATTTCACTGGTCAAATGTTCCATTGCCCTTACCACGTGCAAGCAGCAGCAGCAGTGCCCAGGAGTTTGTTATCAAGGCAGACTCTTGGGTCCAGTCCAGACATTCAGAATTGGAATGATTGCTTTCACCACATTCCAGGTGATTTGTGAATAAGTACAGTTTTGCAAGTCATAGTGCTAGATGTTCCCATAGGGTAGTCCTTAACAGATATGAAGAGGTGAAATGTCCTCAGGTATGTTCTGTAGAGCTCAATGGCTATTTTATGCATTTGACTGTGTTCAGATACTGACTTGTAAGTGTCAGCTGGGACTTGTGCTGGCAAGAGTGAAAAGACACCAGCAGGAGGTTTGGATTAAGTGAAAATTTTACAAACTCCAAGCAGCAGATGCATAGATAAGTGCTCTGTGCCCAACAGTGTCTCTCAGGGAAACCTGAGAACTGGGATGCCCACCTATGAGAGACACCTACCTGACTTTGCAACACTGGGGCAGGACTGCTAGTCACCGCTGTCTCTGACCTGCTTCCTGACACCGCACTAGTCCATGTGATGCTTAGTGTTCTGAGCACACAGGCTCAGCTCTGTTCAGCATAAGCCAGAAAAGTGACTCTTTCCATTACAGAAGACGCTGCTGGCTGCGCTGATCTTATGGGGTCTGTCAGGCCACGAGTGGACAGGTGGTAGGCTGAGCTGGATTCAGCCACCTCTTCCCACCCCAAGTCTCCACGCCAGTTTTCATGCCAAAGGAAGTTTGAATCAAACACTATTTTTATTTGTCAGTGTTTGTAAATTATCTCCACAGGATGGTGTCCAGGCTGTCATGGGCAAGATGGTTCAGTCAGTTGTGGTGACACACACTTACAATCTCAGTGCTAGAGAGACTGAGGCCGAAAGATCACTACCAGGAGTTCAAGGCCAGCCTGCACAACGTAGACAATCCTTATCTCAAACCACAAAATCAGGCAAGATGGTTTAAATACCCAGACTTTTAAATTTCTCAGGAATAGCTAAGCATTTTAGCTGGGCTTATTCAAGAGAAATACTTGGTAAACCAATGTGAATTTGCTGATCAACTTTTACAGTGCTAGAGTGAGTCGAAAGCTTCTCTCCAAAATTCATGTCTATCCAGAACCTTAGAATGTAACCTTCCTCAGAAAGAGCGTCTTTATAGATAGGAGGAGTTATGATGAGGTCCTACTGAGCTGAAATCCAGCCTGCTTACCAGAGAAGAAGGAGATAGGGAGACACACACATGCACAGGAAAGGCCAGTGAGGACAGCAGTGCAAGCCAGAATGTGGCGGTGAGGAACAGGACAGCTGGCGACCACCAGAAGAAGCTGGGAGGAGGCAGGACATTGCCTGTACCCAGCATCTTCAGCAGAGCATGATCTTACCCACCTTATCTTCATGTCATCAGACCTGGGAAACTGAGACAGTATCTACAAAGCAATGCCGCCATTACTATTTTGAGGACTTACTGTGTGCCCAGCACTGCCCTGAGAACCTCACATTAGCTTTTCATTGAGATCTCATAACAACCTTTTATTTTCTTGAAAATAAAATATTTATTTTCAAATTAATTTATAGATAATGAACTCATCACACGTTACCACAAGATACACAACATTTTATAAGTTAACACAGTGACTTTGGGCTGGGGCTCAGTGGCGCAATGCCCTCCTGGAAAGCGCAAGGTGCTGAGTTTTAAACAAGGTACTGTCACTTTACATGCGAGGAATTGGCATCCAAGGAGGTCATAAATCCCCTGCCCATCTTTTGCTCCAGCTCAGCAGTGGTGAGCATGTTCTAACCCAGGTAACCGAGCTCTGGAGCACCCACACTGACTCTCCACACAGGAGCTCTAAGAATGGAGAGAGCAAGCTAGGAGGCACCAACAACAAGAGAAGCCATGAACAGTGGCGTATTATTCAACCATAAACAAAATGCAGTCTGGTCATTAGCAACACTTAGGCAGAACTGGGAACATTATGCTCAATGAAATAAATCAGGGACAGAACGACAGCAATGGCTCCTGCTCATGAACCTGTGGAAGCTAAAGCTCATCTCAGTGAAGCAGAAAATTGAAGGGTGGTTAGCAGAGCCTGAGACGGCTATGGGGAAAGGAGGGCTGGAAAGAGGGCAGCGATGGGAACAGGGTGCACGTGGGAACACAGGATCATTTCCAATACACTGCGGCACAGTAGGAGAGCTGTATTGATAGCAATTGAATATTTTAAAACAGTAGGATTTGGCTTTGGCGTTTTTCAAAGAACTTTTTTTCAAGTTTTTTTATTTGTTTATTTATTTGGATTTTGGGCAGTACCAGGAATCAACCTCAGGACCTTGCGTTTTCTACATCCTCAACCCTTACAATTTTTTTTATTATTTTTTTAGAAGAGTGACTTAAGTACAAAATGCATTTGGAAGAGTTAAAAAAACTAAGGTTTATTGAAAGTGCTAATGTTTAATTGTTTGACCAATCTTACATATTTATTTCTATTAATCTAAACAGATTTGATGATGAAAATATGTAATACAACCATTGTTAAATTTTTCTTGTTTTGAAAATCCTGTACTATATATGCTCTTGCTTGTTACTGTTTTCCTATCTTTGTTTCTGATATTTTTACTCTTTAAAATAAAATCTAATAAAATTTAAAAAATAAATAAATAAATTTAAATGTCCATACCAAAAAACAAAAAAAAAGAAGTCAGATCCAGAGAAGTTTTCAGAAAAAAAAAAAAAAGTTTTTTATTTGTTTATTTATTTGGTACAAGGTCTCACTATGCAGCCCAAAGTCAAAATGATGTTCCTGTCTCACCCCCCACCCCCAACCCTGGGATTACCGGCATGTGCCACCATGCCCAGTTTCAGTGACCAGTATGGTGTGCCCAGGTTCCAGGACTGGTATGGCAGGTGGTATCAGGGATTAAACCAGGTCCTTGTGCTTTCTAGGCAGGCGTTTAGACCACTTGAGCCATCTCTCCAGCCCAAGGAGGATTTGGAATGTTCACAGAATAAAGAAATGATGCATGTCTGGGGTGATAGTTGTATCACATACATTGATTTGACTATATGCATGTGTTGAGATGCCACATTGTACCCCATCAATATATGTGCAATTACTGTTGCAATTAAAATACATATCAATAAAAATAAAGATAAGATAGATAGCAAAACACACAGCACACTGTGCCTCTGCTCTGGCTTCAACCCATGGGATGGTGCAAGAAATAAATCCCACAGACATCTTCTACAGGCACCAGTAGGAAATCGGGAAGTTCAGCCACCCGGGAGTAAATAATAATGCTGTTTGGTTTCTAGGAACTGCAGTTATTAGTGAGAGCTCTCAATTAGAAAATGAAATAGTCTAGGGTGATCAGCGGAACCGCAGAAGCTGCGGGGCTCTGGAGCCAGCCCAGGTGGCTGGCTAGACTCCACAGCGCGTGGCCTCAACAGCAGCCGGGAAGGGAGTACCAAGCAAAGAACAATTGTGCTGTCAGATGCCTACCTCTTTAAATATATTTCCCTTCAGCGTGTTATGGAGTTTACTGCAAACCATTTCCAAACTTAATGTACTAATGCATAGAACTAATTGGTTGAAAAAGAGGTAGGCAGCTGTCCAAAATCTTTCAAATTTCCACTTTCAAAGAGGACCCTGTTGGGCTGGGAGATAGCTCGGTGGTCCAAGTGCCTGCCTGGCAAGCACAAGGACTTGGGTTCGATCCCCAGTACCACATGCCCTGCTGGCCACTGAAACTGAACGTTGTGGCACAGGCCTGTAATCTCAGCACTGGGGAGACTGAGACAGGAGGATAGCTATGAATCCAAGCTGTGTAATAAGACCCTGTAACAAATAAATAAATGAAAGAATTTTTTAAAAGGAGGACTCTGTTGTCATACCACAAACTATAAAACCAAAATGCCACGTGGCAGCAGAGAGTTCTCATTGTAAACACAAAGCCTAAGGCTTTAAAAATATGTGTGTCCAATGGACGAAGTCTAGTCACATCCAAAGCCTTCTCACATTAAGCTGGCTGATCTGCATTTGAGGCCATCCTCTGCATTTAGGATATTTAGAAACATCCCTGGCTCTACTCACTGGAGGACAAGAACACCCCCGCTGCAACCACCAAAGGCTGGACCTGGGTGCAGTTGAGAACAAATGATCTGTGCAGGCAGATTTTCATTGTTGGCAAAACAAATAATAATAATAATCTAAGATGCACAATTCCAAGGAGAAAAGGATTCTTTGCCTCCTGATTTCAGAGGTTTCAGCCCATGGCAGAAACATCACAGAGGAGAGCTGCCTGCCTCAGCACCCTGGAGGCCCAGAGGAGAGGGGCCAGAGAGAGAGGAATCAAGCAGAGACAGAACATTCTCCTGCAGGGGAAGCCCCCCAGGAACCCACCTCCTTTCTGCACCCAGCCTCACATCCTAACCGAGTAATTTGTGATAAGCTCACCCATGAATCAATCCACGATGAGCTCAGCACTCCCACGATCTAATCCCCAAAAGTCCTGCCTCTGAGCTTTAATGTACTGGGAATGCAGCCCTCAGTACATGAGTCTTGAGGGAACCCTTCACACCTAAGCCATGACAGCCACCCTTAACTTGGGCAAAGTGTCATTGCAAGTTTTACTGAACAGCTGAAGGGCAGGAGGGCTAGCTGTCTCCTTTTGCATCACATACCCTTGCCACCGCCCCCAAAATTCTTCTTTGCCACATTTCTTCTCCTGGCTTCTCTGATGCTACTTTCTTCTTTGTTTCATTCCTTACCCTTCCCATCCTCATTTTTTTTTCCTTTACTTGAACTTAAAGTGTTGGTTTCCCATGGCATTTTTCCTTACATCTTCATTCTGCTTTGCTTGGTGTAGTTGTTACTCTACTGTCTCTGGAGTAAAATGCCTGGAACGTATGACTTGGGGAGACACTGATCCTGACTGAGGATTTCAGAGGGGTCAGTCTGTCACTGGCTGGCTCCAAGGCAGAAATGCATGATAGGAGGGTCTTGGCTGAGGAAAAGGGCTCAACCTGGGGTCATCAGGAAGCAGAAGAGATGAAACATGAGACAGAAACAAGAATAACTCTTCCAGGTCTCCTCCCAGGAACCCACTTCTTTCAATTAGGCTTTCCCTCCTTACAGCATACTCAGCTCCAAACTCATCAATGATTAATCACAGGTGAAGTCACTGTTCCCATTATGTAGTCACCTTCCCAAAGTACCACCTCTGAATGCTTTGGGGGACATTTTTTGTGTACGCCATAACCTTTCATTAAATTCTACTTGCATGTTTATGACTGACTTCTAAATCTGTAGTCCTGATCCATGTATTAAATTATAATATATAATGGGGCTGGGGAGATAGCTCTGTGGCACAAGTGCCTGCCTGGCAAGTACAAGGTCATAAGTTCAAACCCTGGACCTGCAAAATAAATAAATTAATTAATTAATTATATATATATATATATATATATATATATATAGTAATATTTAAAAAGTAATTCACTGCCAGCTGTGCAACATGACTATAAACCCAGACGTCATAGGAGGCTGACACATGAGAATCTGAAGCTGAAGGCGAGCCTGGGAAACTTAGCAAAACCCTGCCTCAAACTAAAAACAAAAGAGCTGGGAATGTAGACCAGTGATCACATCATGGGTTCAATCTCCAGCAACACATGCACCCCAAAAAGTAATTCACCTTAAGTACTTTTATACTCAATGTGCTAAATGTATTAAACTATTAGTGTAGCACTGGTACGAGATACCTGTATTTGTTCCATAGGTACCTCAAAATCAACTTGAAAAATTATGTAAAACATTTATGAAAACTTGAGGCAACTTAGTTTCAAGTCAACATCCATTTTTGGTCAAAATTTCTTTAAATTTCTGAGAAACATGTCTTCTGTAACACATACACACACACACACATACACACACACGCACACACACACACACGCACACACACACATAGTGCCAATATGAAGGGACTTGGCAGCAGGAGTTGTGATGCTGATGACAAATTCCTAGTCTCAGGAGAAGGCCTTCACATCTACCAGCTACAGGTCCTTTCCTAATATTTATCTCCTGGCCAGCTTGTTGGACCATCTCTGCCTGAACTAGTGCCATGGGTCTTTCTTGCATTTACCTCCCAGTCTTGTCTGAAAGGAGCAAACTACTAAAGTTTTCGCAGAACTATAATTATATAACGATGTAATGGATGGTGAAGAGAAAACCTATGGTGGCTGTAAAGTCCCTACAGCTGTCTTGATGTCTTCTGATGGTCATGAATTGGCTGTAAAAAGAAAGCATGTGCCAACATCAGGAATATGAAAAGCCATGGTCAGTGTCCCAGTGTGGTGAACATGAAACCAGTGAGGCCCACTTTAGAAAGATCCTTTTACATGTGCTGTCATAAGTTTGCATGTATTTTTTCCTACAAAATTTGCTATATGAACAGCTCCACTGATTCACAAATTTCCCATCACACCTGAAATATCAGGTGCTGAAAAACAGCAAAAGAAATTCCAAATAGCAAAGGAAAGGCAGGGGGCACCACAACACTCCATCTCAAGTTATATGACAAAGCTATAATGATAAAAGCAATATAGTATTGGCAAAAGAAAAGCAGACTCACAGATAAATGGAACTAAATAGAAGATATTAGAGGAACACTCTACACTCAAACTAAGCTGTGTTATTTTTGAGGAATGTACCAAATCCCCTCACTGGAGGAAAGATAATCTATCAAATGGTGCTGGGACAACTGGCTATTCATATTTTTGTTCTTTTCTCTTTAAAATTAAAAAAAAAAAAGAACTGGACCTAGACCCTTATCTCTTACCATGCACTAAAGCAAAAGTAAAACAGATGCAGTTTGACACCATAAAGTTAAGGGAAGTGACTCAGACACACAAGCTTAAATATGGCACGGATCCTCTTATATGAAAAATGCAATATACATATAAAGTACAAAAGAAAACACAAGCGATACAAAAAAGAAAGAAAAAAGTATGATAACCCAGTGTAGGCAATGTATCTAAAAGGATATCTTAACTTAGTACAATTTACATGTTTTATATGTTAGTCTGTTTTTCCGCCTGTTATATGATAATCAACTTTATAAGATCTTACAGATAAATGAATCTGATGCTGGAAACAGAAGGGGGGAAGGAGGGAGGGAGGGAGAGGGGGAAGTGGAGTAAGTTATGCACATGTACCAGTCCTCTACAGTGAAGGCGATCATTCAGTACTGCAAACATGTACTAACAAAAGTCGCACACCCACACAGACACATACACACACCCAACCACACCCGCCCAGCAGAACTCCATTGTACCATAGGCTCCCCCTGTAGCTGGCTGCCTTTTCTTTTTTCTTTTCTTTTTTTTTTTTATTACGGCCTGCTCAGCCTGCTGGTGAGGGGGGTGGGGGGGTGGGGTGTTGCTGGTGCAGCATGTGGTACCACGGATCGAACCGTGGTCCCTGTGGTTGCTTAAGCTTACCTAAGCAGGAGCTTTAGATTGCTGAGCCATCTCATTGGCCCCCTGGCTGCCTTTTCAACCTGGCTTCTCCTCTCCCCTCTTGTTGTCACCCTAAGAAAAAAGAAATATAAATGTTATATTAAATAAATATTACCACAATTAAAATATTTAAATGAAAACTATATAATTGCTCCATGTAAACCCTTGCCTGGCTCAGTTCATCTTCTCTGCCCCAAACCATCTTTGAAAACTCTTCCCTGCTCCACTGCCTCTGCTCCAGGCGAATGCCTCCAGATCCCAGAGAATCCCTTCCTGCTGAGGAGTTCACTGCCCTCTGACCTTACCGTGGGGCATCCGTAGGAGGTAACCCTTGTTCTTTTTCCACCTGAGCTCACCCTAAGACATTGTGAATCCCTGCACGCACATTTCAGCAGTTTTTATCTCTGCTTCTCAGGGGATGTACATGCTGCCCATTTATTATTTATCAGCTCATTTATTGAGGCATTCATCAGGACCCAGAGCTCTCCCTAACAGGAATTTTGTCAAATTATATTTTCTCCACCTCATCCCACCCAAAATGGATGCTTCTCCTTTTCCCCACAAGCTGGTTCTTTTCTCCTTGCTAAACTTCTCCAGCTGGCCTGGCCCAGCCTTGCCCAACATTAGCCTTCCAAGTTTCTTTTTCCCGAGACTGTTCTCCCATTGCTATGCACTTCCATTGTTTGCTATCCATGTATATTTACGACACACGGCAGGCAAGATTACCCATTGGCTTTTATCCCATTTTAAACGTCTCACTGTGACGATACCAATGATAAAGCAGTATCCAGTGGAATTATCTGTATACAGTTTGAAACATAACCCTTAAGTCCACTACTTTGAGAATAGGTTCAGGAAACAGGTCTTTTCCTTGGTTCTGAGGTGAAGGTTTTATTACTATGATTCAGTCCTAGGGAGGCCAACAGATGGGGAGAGGTTTGCCCCTGAAAAGGCAGCTTATTAGCTGCAGCTTCCAAGAGAAACAAGGCTGTCACCCTTGTGTGAGGACGTAAAGGCAAGCAGCAGGATCCTTAGGTGGCAGAGCAGGCCAGGGAAGGTGTGCGTGAGCCCTGCTCGCGTGGAAGGAGCAAGAGGCAGGTAGGCACACTAAGCACACTTAGGACTAGCTAGTTTGAACAGTGTCCATGGATGCTAGGTACAGGTAGTGTCAGGAGTGTTTGGTTTACGCCTGTAATCCCAGAATTCTGGAGGCTGAGGCAGGTGAGTCTCTGTGAGTTTGAG
>PVKN010007879.1:0-25928 GCA_004027915.1 Capromys pilorides
CTGTCTTGCTGGGCAGTAGTTTTTAAGACATTGCCACTATTCTCATCCTTGCAGTCACAGGACAGCCAGCTTCTATGATATACCCTGTCATCACCCATGTCCATGATTCTCAAACACTGAGCCACTCCCACCTTGAAGGGCCAGCAACTCACTAGGACAATGCCAACAGCTATCCTCACATGCACCCAGGAAAATTCTGAGGGTTAGCACCCATGAATTCAAAGAAAACTTTTTTATAGAAATATAAGAAGTAAAGATAAAGGAAAAAGCTGTCTGGGATGCACCTCCCTCCACAGATGCTAGGATCAGTGTTTCCCGACACATTGAGATGCTTTCACCTAACTGTAAGACGCCATCATGGAGTTGAACACATACAGTGACCCCCATGAGAGAACCTACTTTGGCCATGAGCATCTGTACCTTTCCACTGCATGGGTGCAAGCTGGCTTTCCCACATAAACGCACAATCAGGGAAGGGAAAGTGGCCCACAGACACATCTCCCTGGGAAATTCACCAGCTTTACTCAGTGAGCACTTGTGAAAATAGATCACTTCCACCTAGAAATTGGCCCCTGATTTAAAATAAATTACATTGAATGCTCAGGAAGCATTGTTAGGCAGGCAGATCTTTCATCTGTTGAAGAGATTTTTATCTGCCAGGAATAAGTCCACTTGCAGCCAATCTCTCAAAATATCCTGGACATTTTTCTCTGTGTGAAGTTTTCTCACACAAATTACTCTAACCCACTTCCATCCATTGACCTAAGATCATTCACCATGGGGCTATAACCGCATTCCCCTGTCTAGACTTCACATTGCTGTCAGACAGTGCAAACTCCAGGCTCATGCACCCACCTTTATGTCTTTTTCCTGTCACATTTCCAGTCACCCCTTCCACAATCAAGCATTCCCTGATGACCAGTCCTGGTCACCACAGGAACTAGGTGACTGCTGCTTGGGATAACATGAAGCTGGTTCACTTCTGAATCATGTCGCTGACAGAAAAGAGCAAGAGCTGCTGTGTGAAACTGGGTGCAAGGATGGCAGAGCTGTGGCTGTCCCAGGCTGAGGGGACCCAGCAGTGTTGAGCAGCATCACAGGTGAGGAATCTGTCCATGAACGCCAGGCCCAGAACACCTGTCAGGGACGCTAGACAAAGAGCCCGAGCACCAGGCACGTAGTGGAGGGTTAGCATCTATAGCAACAGGAAAGATCCACTGTGTGTCTAGTGTATTCACTAGTTTGGCTTTCTACATCTTTATTTTAATTTAGTTTCTCTAGTATCTCTTGTTCCTTCTATGTACAAAAGTACCAACCATGGCAAGCTCAACATAAGCAAGGCCTTTAACACCAACTAAACACAAACTAAGCACAAGCAAGGCTCTGCCCTGAGAGGCTTCTTTCTCTTTTTGCTTCTTCCTTTTCTTCTTCTTGTGTTTATGGTGCATACGGAATAGTGATGAGTGTAACTTCCTGATGCTTCTCCTTCCCTTTACCTCTCCCTCCCCATCCTCTTCCCATCCCTCTAGAACCACGTTCCCCTCATTCCTGTCCTCTTTCACTGGCATGCAAGAACTGTACATACTATGAGTACCATGTGAAATTCTGTTACTGGCTATTATTAGTAACAGGACTATGTGGAGTATGGTTTGCTAGATTAACCCATTTGGAGAGGCTTTGAGGATTTCTATAGGATGACTGTCAATCTTATGTCAGGTTATATACATATTTTTTCATTGTGTGTATGTGTGTGTGTGTATGTGCGTGTGTGTAGGAGACAAGGAAGAACTAGTGTGGAGTCAGTGGAGGATGGAAATATACTCTTTGGAGTTTCTAATACTGAGAGAGAATGCTATGTCATGTCTTGTAGGTGGCTTATGAGTCAGAGATACAGTGAAGATCATGGGACAGGGGTTGAAATTGAACAGCATCCAGAGAATTGGTTGAATTAAAAGAGTGCTCACGTGGTATTTGAATGGGTTGATATGTGCAAGGATGTTAGCTACGTGAGGGTTTTCAGGATGGTGGGGAATTGCTGGGAATAGGGTATAATGTGGAGACTAGGGTGGTAGATATATGTCCATCACTTCTGGCAGTTGGTGGTGGGATGTCACACGGGGTCCTGGTGTGTCCTGGACATGGACAGTGTTCATGGCACTTGCTGGTAGCCAAGTGTCACTTGTAGGACTGAGCTGCTGCCATTTCCTTGCTGTCCAGCCTGTGAACCTAGGTGGGGTCATGGCCCATGGGAGGTGGGGGAGGGTGTCCGTTGTGGAGTGTGCTGATGGAGATGTTTTGCTGCTGTGTACAGGGGAATGGTTGGAGGACTGCTGTTGTAATGAAAATAAATGTGCTCAGAGATGTGATCAATTCACTGATCAATAGATGGGAAAGTTCAACATTTATTTAGGACAAAAGGAGAAGAGTGAGAAGTGCAAAGCAAGTGCTCAAGAAGAAAAAAAACTCTGAAAAGCACAGTGCTGTGCAGAGTGAGTGCGGGCCAAGTTAGGTAGAGAGAGAAGTTCCCCCTTCAGAGAACAGCAGGCAGCCTGTGAAAGACTCAAGTAGCCAGGATGCCCTCGGATGAGAAATCCAGGCTGTCCCATCAAAAGCCCTTTTGATCTTGTGCCAGAAGATTATAGCAGGTGCAGGGGTTGGCTTGGACTCAAGAACTTTCAGGCAGTGTTCTCATGACGGACAGGTCTACGTGACTGACAGGTGTACACAATTGACAGGTTATATCTAGTTACCCAGCTGCTTTGCCCAGGCCCTATGTCAGTGCATTATACTTCTGTAAAGACCAAATCAGGGTAGTTTATATGCATCCACCCCTCAAATGTTTATCATTTGTGCTGGGAATATGCAAAATCCTACTAGCCATGTTAGAATATTCAATTAGCTATAATCAACCTCAGTCACTCTACCTTGTTATAAAACATTAGAAGTTCTTCCTGCTGTTCTGAACCCTTTGCCCATTAATGACCCTCTCTTCGTTCTCATGAGCAACCTTCTGCTCTCCATCCACAGCTCTGTAATGGAATCACATTTACTATGGTAAGCTTTCAGGTTTTCCTGTCTACAGACTGACTTCATTCACTCGGGATTGTGTGGTCACAGAGGAGAAGCCTTCACAAGTCACACAGGTAGACACCAGAAGCCCCTAGAAAGACAACCAAGGAAGCTCATAGCTGTCCCATCTCCACTCCTCTCCAACCTCTTACTGACGTTCCCTGGTTGGCTAACCTTTCTTTGAGTAGCTTGTTAGGGTCAGCTTATTGTGGTAATGAGAGTCTGATATAGTAGTTAATAAGTGCCATCTATTCATAAACATTTTTAAATTTGGACATTGAAAACAAAAGTATATGAACCAAAACTGAAGTCTGTTTTTGGTTTGTGATGCTGAGGGCGGAACCCACGGCCTCCACATGTCAGGCAAGCAACTCTACTGCTGAACTGCACCCCAAACTCTGAAATCACTTTTTGTTTTTCCTGGCAGCATCTTCAAAGTTTAAATATTATAGAATATTTTCCTGGCATATTAAATGTGCTAGCATGAGACATATTGACTGAGAGTATTGTGTTTACTTTAATAAAACCATCAAGGATAGCTCAAATGTGATCGTGGCTTTCCACTGTCAACCTTCTGCACTCAACTGTCACCTCCACTAGGTGCAATTTCCTTTTTGCCTCTGTCCTCATAGTTGAAGAAAGAACCAAAAGGTAAGTGGGGAAAAGTGTCCAGGCAATCCACACTGGTGAGGGGTCATCAAACTCTCCTTTTAATGCTATGCTGTAAGGATGGACTTAAACAAGACATACAACACATAAAGGCAAAGATTACTTAGTAAGATGGAATGTAAAACAAAGATGAAACGATAAAAATAGATTCTGCTTTTTGAAATGAGCAACTGTCTTTGTAGTACTGTTTGCTAAGTGTTTTCTTAAAATAAACATATCACCAATTTCCAAATTTTCTCTCTCCCCAACTACACCAGGTACATGATAATTATGAAAAAAAGAAGATACGCATCAAATGAATAACAAATGGCATAATACATGCTTTCACAGGTGTTTACTACTGGTGAAACAAGAATTTCTTAAACTATAAATCAAAAGGTGAAATAAACATTAACATATACACATTAAACGTCCATCAAAATTTGCATAACCGCTATGTGAGAACATTTTGTAGTCTGTGGGAAAGCACAATTCCTGAGGTCATTGGCTCCTATTGATCATCTTCCTCCCTGTAGAATTATCTTTCTTTATGTAATTTGGGAGTGTGCACTGAGATTAGGATGCTTAATTTTAGACTTGTTTTCTATTATTTGGGTTAACAGGCTCTGTCTTCTATGAGTAGTAGAAAAATAATCCCAGGGGTGCCTCATTTTTTCCCCAAGTACGCCACCTGGAAAAACGTAGGCTGAACACAGAAGACATCAGCTCTGCCACAGGAACGCCTGCTTCCTGATCATCGGTCCTTACACACCACAGCCCAGCTGGTGTTTGCATTTATTAAAATATTCTCTGCCAATTAATTACATTCACCTTTAAAAGTAAATTACTTAAAATTGCACTCAATTTCTCTCTCCAAACCAGCTTATTCATCCCTGTCACAAAGCAGGCCCCTGGCTCCCAGGGTAACCTGTCTGCCTCTGCGTTGCGCTGAGGTGGACCCCTGCGTGTTTCCAGCACCATCGCAGTGCTGGCCCTTGCCAACATCTGCTGGGGTTGACTTAAGAGAAACCTCTAACTCCAAACCTACTCGGGCTCACCAGTCTGTCGATTTCTTAGCTCAAGTTATTTTGGAAGGCCTTTAACACAGTGTTACAAATTCCTGATGGAAATACAAAACTGAACAAATGCTGAGCACGCTCTTTCTGTCTTGGGCTCAGTGAGGCTACAGAATAATTTATATCTCTGTTGTGTGTTTTGTTTCTCTTCCACATTTTCATGTACCTGCTCTTGAAGCACTAGAAGAAATTAACTGAAAGAAAATCACTGCAAAACTACTTGAAACTGATCCTACTGCATCTTAAAGCCTCAAATGACGTATCTTCTGCTTTTCCCTGTGTCTTGCTGTCAGTCCACATGATTGTAAAATGCATGTGTCTTGGTTCCTGGTGATTTTCTAATAATATGCATGAGCCATTGGAAACTGGGCATTAGTGAACACCTCATACGCTCGGCATTCCAGACCAAAACTGAATATGTTTTGAAGAATTTTAACAACAAATAAGAGTCTCTTTCACAGATCCAAAACCAATAATTACTTTTCTTGACCTACATTTAAAAACAAAAGCATCTTTTAACTAAGTAAGCATAAAAATCCCTCTGGAGATGTTTCTTTATAAAATGCCTTCTTTAAGGACACCGCCATCCGCATCCCGTCACTCCAGCTCTATGTCCCCCGCGTACAAAGTGATGAGCAGGATGGCCGTGAAGCCCGTCAGCATCCCTGCATTCTGGATCAGGAAGAAGGTGAGGTCCGTCTTCCTTCCTGTCACCTTCTCCCGGAGCATGTCATTCATCTCTGGGAACTAGAGCAAGGCCCACTGTTAGATAACTCTTGCCATCTGGTGGCAAAACATGAAATAGTCACTGCAGACCTCTGTAGGGGAGCAGGCTGTCACCTTCGGGAGTTTATCTGTTGAGCACAAGCTGAGTCTGGCACTTTCAAAGGACTGAGGGGGGATAGCTCAGTAGAATAAGAGATAGCTCAGTAGAATAAGTGCTTGCCTGGCATGCGCAAGGGCTTGACTTCAATCCCCAGTTACGGGAAAAAGAAACAAGGACTGAGGGGGTGCACACGGCTCCACAGAGTCCCTCACCAGTGGGGCAAGGTAGACCTCAGTCTGTTGTGGCATGCACATGGAGGTGTGTGTGTGTGTGTGTGTGTGTGTGTGTGTGTGTCTGCGCGCGCGCACTCTATCCGTACTATCCTTTCAGGATCCCACCTGTACCTGTCTTGCTCTGTCCTCAGGGTCCACATCCCCACAACCTCAACTTGAATTCTTCTGCCTCCAGCTTTTCAGTGGACCAATCTCTTCAGATTTCACCATCAGTCACACCTCCCTGAAGCTCCTCCCTTGACCTGTTCTAATTTGTGCTAGACTTTCTTACTGTCCCCTCTCATCTCATACACTGCTTTTCCCTTTCATAGCATTGTAGAACTATTTGTAATTCCTTAGACTGAACCTAACAGAAAGATTGTGCACCTAACAGAAATAACGCTGCACTACATTTCTTTTTCTTCAGTTTGTTTCTTTCTACTTGCTCTCCTATCACAAAATCATAAGACTTGGAAATAAATGTGTACATTATTCTAGAGTCAGAGACTGTAATATTATTACAGTGAAAATACTTAAAACCCCAGGCATTTTATCTAGAATCCACCCTCTCTAAGAGATGGGTCCTGACCTGGCCACATAGGCGATATAAGGATGTGGGCTCCACAAGGCACAGCGAGTAGCTATGCATGCCGGAGCACACTGCATCCACGCACCCTCAGGATCTCCAGGGCCCAGCTGACCCACAAACACAGGGAAACTCCTGCCAGAGTACAATAGGTGAGGCTGTGAAACCAGCCAGAAAAAGCAGAAGTTCTGTAAGCGAGGTGGCACCATTTGTTAGTAGTGCTCCCTTAGCAACACCAGTGGACTCTGCTCTGCTCCCTGAAAAGGAGCAGCAAATGTTGAGAGTAAAGACAGTGTGAGGCCTTGATGCTATGAAGACAAAACACTTCCAGGAGAGGAAGTCCTAGTTGGCCAGTTACATGTGGAACTAAGGGTCAAGATAAAATATATATATATATATATATATATATATATATATATATATATATATACATATATATGTATTACATTATATGTTTAATAAATTCAGTTTCAGGCTGAGAATAAAGCTCAGTGACACAGTACCTGACTGGCAAACACAAGGTCCTGAGTTCCATTCCCAGTACCAAATTAAAAAAAAAAGAACTTCAGTTCCAGGTGGGCAAAAAATGTTTGATTTTCATATAGTAGTGATTGTTATTTTTTGCAAGGCTATCCATGACTCACAAGTACACAAGCTATTTCCCTCTGAGATATACTACTGGACACACACAGGGAGAGACAGAAACAGAGAGAGAGAGAGAGAGAGAGAGAGAGAGAGAGAGAGAGAGAGAGAGAGAAATACAGACATAGAAGCTACCAAGACAGAAATCCAGATGCATATTGAACCAATGAAGCACTGGTAAATGTTAATCTTCCTGACTTTTGTGGGTTAGCTTTAGTTTAATCCAAAAGGTTTCACTGTTTAGAGCTTTGAAGTAATCCAGTGCTGTTTCCCCTAACAAGTTCCAATGTGATTTTTTCCACTAAAGAGAAGAGAAACATTCTATGAGGACTAAACAAGCTATAAGACAAGTCTTACCTTCCATGAGAACAGAGGACCTAGGAAAACATCCCTGCCACAGCAAAAGCCAATCATTCCACCCTCTTTTAATGATATCTCATTTTTAAATATCAGGGAGACCAACTTTGGACTCACCCCGAGTGCCGGGCTCAGCACGGTGGGCTGACAGTAGAAGACCCCAGACCCCATGGCAAGGCCCACCCGTGGGAAGCAGAAAGCTAACCTGCATAACTCCTAATTCTTAAGATTTCAATTAAACAAAACAAATGTCTAAGTGTCTTACCATATCCGCCAGAGAAATGTAGAGGAACATGCCCCCAGCCAGCGCAAATATGATATTTGGGGCAAAATTGTTGCCCACCAAGATGCCAAAAGCCAGCCCCACATAGCAGGAGCAGGCAGAGAGGAAGTTGAACAGCAAGGCCTGCTGTGTGCTCATCCCCGCATTCAGCAGGATCACGAAATCTCCTAGAAGGAAATGCCACAAGAGTTGAGCTGGTTTTCCAGTTGGGAACGCACTCCAAAGCAGTCAGCCCTGCCTAGCAGTGCTCCTTCATCTTGGGCACCACAGAATGTCAAGGTGTCATCTGAAAGGTCCCATTCCCCACAGTCCTCCTCTTACCTAGCTCATGAGGAAACTCTTCGCACAGAATGGCGATGGACGTGCTCAGGCCCTGTAACAGAGACAGCGTGCACGATGCTCCGATGGCCAGGCCGTCAATGAAGTTGTGGAGGGCATCACAGAGTGTGATCATCCAGGCAATCGTCCCGATTTCAGACAACTTGGGGCCCTTCAGACACCCACATGAGCTGGACTCCCTTTTGCCCTCCTGTAAAGTAGCAGAAGACCAATCAATAACCAACATTTCTTGGGTTTGGATTAGAATTAGGGTTAGGGTTAGAGGTACAGAAAAGTGGGAGATGGCTTCTGTCTGAGAGAGACACCTCCCAGTGAAAGTCTTTCATAGCTACGGGGAACCCTGATAATACATAAAGGAAGACAAAACTTACAGCGGGGTGAAAGACACACCTAGGTCAAGCCACTCACACACACTTTATACCAGTTTCTGCCTAACATTTTTCCTGATATGAAGAGATTCCTAGAATTATCTTCTTGCAATATAGTGTATTGAACTAAGAATTTGATGTATGCACATACTTTAAAGAAAATTGTCTGAAGAATACATTTCAAGTCATCTCCCTGTTGCAATTTAAAAGGGAAAGCCACAGTTAAAGCAGGCTGACCTCAAGGAGTGCTCACTCCAACTCCTCCTCTGGCCCTGTGTGGCTGTGAACAAATTATCACAGTCAGTTTCTCCAGCTGGGAACGGAAGGAAGCAAAGGTACTAAGCAGCTCGGTTTGCTCACTCCTCAGCAGCTGCAGAGTTTCCACCCCATCCCAGGTGCGGTGCTCAGTGCCTAGGCAGCGGTGACCGGGTCCCTATCCGCTATAAATCTCAAGCATTCTCTCAACCAGCACTGCAAAGTGTGCTTGGAGCAGGCTTGCCTTTACACTAGTAACTCTGTCCACCTTGGAGCAATAGCAAATATAGGAAATCCTATGACAGACCCTTTGTAGGAATTTCAAACACAATCAAATAGAATGATACAAAACTAAATAATAAATGCCAACTAAAGCATTTGTCAGAAGTTGCAGGAAAGGATTAGAAGATGCAAATTTTTTGTTAAGTAGGTGGGCAGTTTGCAATTAACTGGAGAGCATTTCATCCCTAATTGAGAGTCTGCAATAAAATGTTGTACTGAATACTGTGGGAGACCTGGCGTTGGGCAGCAAAGGACCCAGCTTTAAGAACCATGTCTACTCTGCAGAACCACGGCCTCAAGTTTATGGCTGGCTTTTTTAAAAAGTGCAACATATGTGCACCCAAAGGCACACCTCCAGGTCAACAATCAGAGGTGTTTTACAATTCTTTACTGTAACCATGCTCAAAACTCTTGGGGACCAACACTTTAAGGATTGACTTCGATCTGGTAACACATCCTTTCACTGTTCCACTAGTGGCAAGTCTGAATCCTTCAGAAATTTCTTTTTACAATTTTTCTTTTTTCAATGCTGTCTTTTTATCTACAGTTACAACTAGAGTCACTTGGGGAAATTATATGGAAGTACGGCCACCATTAAGTCACCACCATTGTCACCAGGCAGAGCCAGTAGCTGCAGAGCTTCTAGTACTGACCAAGAGCAGTTTTCTGCTCTGGCCACTTGGGTAATTCACTCACCCAGAGGAGTTCTGTGAGGGCAGAACTACAGGGATTGTTCTAGCCTTTAGAGCTGAAGAAATTAAAGCACAGAGAGGCATGAATTTACCCGATGATACAATGTACATATGTGGCCTTCGGGATAACAGTGCCTTACACTCCACACTTACAGGGTTAGAGCTTGTTTGTGGCAGATTCTGCACCAGGGAAAACTCTTCCAAACACTTGAAGCAGCATTAGCATAAGTCTCTGGTCTCCTTTATTTTCAAAAGTAAATCTCACCTAGATAAGAAAAAATCCATCCTGTCCCTACGTGTGGTCTTTTCTCCTACCTGGGGCATTGCACATGTCAGCATAGCAAACAGTTCTGATGGGGCAGGGCCAGGAAGTAGCCTAGGCGACAGGTGGCCCAGAACAGAAGCCTATGACCTCAGGAACAAGGTTCTGGGACCATAGCTTTGGAGAAAGAAACCTGAGCTCCGTATAGACCCAGGGCCTGGATGCGCCTGAGACAGTGTTTTCACCTTCCAACTTGGCTTACAATCTCATACACAGTACTTACAATTTCTTAATTTACTTGTAGCAATTAGGGAAAACTTGCAAAGCCAACTCTTTACCGCCTAATGTCACACACTCTAAAAATACCTCGAACGCTACAAAAGAGATTAAATGAACACATCACATAAAGCCACCTGACCTCTAAATAAATGCACTGGCTTTATTAGCTATGCCACATCTGAACTCCATGAAATCACATCCCAAATCACGCTGTTGAGAAGGTTAAAGTCAGACATTGTTATAGTTTTGAAAGGGGGACACAAAAAGAATCAAGATGTGTCATGTACATGTACCTGTTCCCCATAATGACTGCAATCATCACATACTACAAACTTGTGCTCATAAAAATGCTTTTTAAATGAACAAACTAAAAGAGGCAGACATTTGAAAAAGTTCCATTTCACCCAGAACCAAGTGACTGAACAAAGAACGCGCTAGATTCAAGATTAAAATCAACTTGGTGCGTACCAGTCTGCTCCTTCCTGCTGCTGCTGCTGCTGCTGCTCTAGGTTTGCAACTCTCCTTTGATTTTTCTCTACACCTGAGGCTATTCCCTCCACAGCCACAAGAGGGCAGATGAGGTGAGTCTAAAGTACAAAGCTGAGGGTCAAGTGACTCCAGCTACAAGAAAGCTCTAGAAAAGTTGGATGAGAATAGATACTTGATAAAACGGAAAAAGTCTCACAACATTATGTGACTTGGATGTGATGAGGTTCTGGAAAAATCACACTAAAGTTCAAGATCAGCTGGGAGATTAATTAGCCAGAAAGCAAAACCCAATGTAAAAGGTGCCATTGCTGAGTTTCTAAATTCAGATGAATTGAGTCAACTGTGTCTGGGAGAAAACAAGTCTGGAGGGTGAAAGAGCGTCTCGTGCACACTGTGCCTCACATCTATAAGGCAAGTCCACCTGTAACCTTAGAGCATCCTCTCCAGTGCGTTTTTAGAGATACAGAAAACGGCCACCTAAGATTAGATAGGACTGGCACCAACTCACCCGGGGCTGTGAGGGCTGGGTCACTTTACGACCCACAAAGCATCTCTTTCCAGGAACTGTGCCTCCAGAATCAGGAATAGAAAGGAAGCTAGAGCCAGCTGGAATTCATAGTTGAGAGTGGAACATAGGTCAAAGGGCCGACTCCTTTGGAGATGACACCCTACTCCCTCTCCATCCTGTTCTGACAGGGCCACCTCAGCCTCCCCATTTTCCTTCTTGAGAGTGAGGCTAGGGAGCCCTCACTAGGGAGCTGAGGGCCTGAGGATACAAAAGGCAGAGCTCCAAGTCCTTGGCGCCCCCTGCAGGGGCCTCTCAGCTGTACAACTTCAGGTTAAGGTCTAGTCTCCCAAGGTTCCATCACCTGCTTCCCCTACCAGCTCCTCTCCTCCATTATCAGCCCCTGGTGCAGGTGCTAACTCCATGGTCCTCTTCCTCCCCACTCTTTGCACCTCATGTGGACCCTGATGCGAATGTCCTGACTTCAGGGCACCACCTTCTTCCTACCAGGATACCAGCTGGTGTGACCACTGGTGCCAAAAGCAGATGTAGGCACCGGCAATGAGATATCTCAGTTGAGGTTTTCCTAAATCAACAGCCCTGAGGAAAGGGAACCTGGCTATTCGTAAGGTGCACTGCATTTCCAAGTGAAGCCTGGACTATGGGCAGTCTCCACCAAGTTTAAGGCATGCTGCAATCCATCCTGCTTCAGCTTCCAGAGCCTGCAGGACTAGAGGAGTATGGCTGACAGATGGGCCGAGGAGCCTGTGGGCAGCCCTTATCCAGTGAGCACTTGCAGACCCTGTGACACCATGGTAAAGTGTCCTCTTTTGCACTGACTGTTCTTCTCTCAGGGAGCAGCTCATGGTTTGGTTTCAGTCCCGTGAAAACACAGGTCCTGCCTGAGGTTTCGTGGACAGGGAAGCACCATGCCCAAGGCGGTGAAACTCATGTTCACACCACGTTACGCCATTCACCAAGGAACAGCGCACCCAGGCCAGGGAGGCTGGTGCCTGACCAAAGCACCAGTTGATCCAGAGTCTCGCCATATCTAGCTGACACTTACTCTTTTTTCTCTCCAACAATAAAGTTATATGGTGACTTCCCAAACTGTGCGTTTAAGTGAGCCTATGACAGCCAGCTAAGCGAGCTTATTCATGGGAGCCTAAAAGGCAGGGATAATAGGAAATCCTCCAACTAAGCAGAACTTCAAGTGGAATATCTGATTTCCCACTTCCTACAGAAGAAAAGCCTGGGATCAGCATGACATTAATTCAGGGCATGCCAGACTTTCAAGTGATAAGATCAGCAAATTGAAGCAAAAATGCAAGATATCTGTATCTAAAATGTTTAAAAAGCATTACAATAAAAGAGATATTGTCATTAATTCCTATTTAAAATACCCCCTCACTTTGAACACACTCATCCTATCTCTGGGCACTGTCTGCAGCAGCTCTGGAGTCCTCTTTCCTAAGCGTCTTCAGGTGCACTGTCCTGGCTGTCTCAATGTCCTGAATCATGGCTATTTTGACTCAGGAAGAGCCAGCGTTACATAGCACCAGACCTGGATGGTGGGGACACCATGTGATGCTTTTTTAAGTTGCCTTCTCCATGGGTGGCACTAGGCAGCACTGTTCATATTTTTTATAATGTCTTGTAAAGACACTCACTCATAAAGAATGATGGGATAGGCATGTCTGCAATGAAGGACAATGTTTTGAGAAAGATTCATGGCAGTGCATCTTTTGCTGCAATAAATGTTGTAGATGTAAGCACTCGCTAAGTAGTTTGAACACACCTCTTATTAGTAAAGTTATGTAAGGACAGACCTCCTAACAGGCATGGAGCGTGAAGCTAATTCTACTCTACTAAATCTTCTGAGAGGCTCCAGGCTCCCTGGATGGCAAAGGGAACAAGACAGTCTGACGCAGGCACCCTCCCACCGCCATCCAGGCCTGTGCTCAGCAGGCCCATTTCACAAAGCCATGGCGGCTTTCCAGGCTTCGCATTGTCCTCCCTTTCTAAGGCCACCTGATCTTCCAGCCAGAAAGAGGCCCAACCTGCCACAGCCAGGACCAACACTGTGCCAAGAACAAGAGAGCCCAGATGAGCTTATTCACTGAGGAATAAGAATCCCCAATGTAAGGGGATTCTACTGACTGGCCTGGAGGGGCACATGGGGTTCTGTAGGTGCCTTCACTCATGAGTTCCTGGTGTGTCTGTAGACAGCTGAGGGCTCCACAAAAACTGCCTTCAAAGCCACTCTCTGCCCCTATCTCTAGCCCCTAGGACTGTGTGCAGCTATCACTGGGCTCCTAGTGCCCTGGCTTCTAGCTGCTTCCATATGAAGAGCTCAATCCTAAAAGAGAGAAGGAGGAGAAGGAAATGAAGATGTGCATCCCTCAGACTCCCTCCCTGAGGAGTATCAGATGCTAGCTATGTCTCCATTAGAGATCACTGCCCTGATGGCAGCAGCTTCCTGTAGAGACTCAGGTCCTCCCAGGAGTTAGTGGGGTATAAGACGCTAACACCACCAGTGTCACCAGCTCAGCTACTATAGGCCTCTATGTGTGCCGCACCTGTACAAGGTTTGCACATGGCCCCCCTTTATCTGTTCTGTTTCCTCACAGAAAGAAGCTGGCTCTTTCAGATTCAGATGTTTGTTCCTCAACACACTACTCGCAGGCACCATCTAGGCTATTAAATATATTTTAGTGGAAAATAACAAATAGAACTAAATAGACATGAATGTGTTCTACAAAGTTAAAGCCATTCTAAAATGTAGAATGTTGATGGGCTTTGCTTTTATGACTTGATTTCCTAATGACTCTAGAGCTTATCTTTTACAGCCAAGATTCCCTGGCCCTTCCCACACATTTGAAATGTCAATCTCAGCTCACTGTAACTAAAATGAAACTTCTACAGAAAGGAGAAATTAACTTCATCTTTAATGCACATAACCAAATATAATTCAGATGTGTTGAACCTGCAACCATTAGGTTTCAGGAAAATCTCAGAACTATTTTGAAGCTCTTTTTGCTAATGAAAATAGCCATTAATGAGGAAATAACAATTTCCAGGAAGCCTGAAAATGGTTTCCCTCTCAGTCCTTCTCTGGATATGAGCAAAGTTATCTCAGACTTTAAAAGCTAAAATAATTGTCTCTCATTTTCAGTCTGAGATTGAGGCATTTTGCTGCCATGAAAAGAAATAATAATTTAGGGGAAACCTGCAGGCTTTCCAAGAAATTTGCAACTATTCTGCCATGGAATTTAAGCAAACATTAACGAATATTTACAGCTATCCTGATAGACTATTTACACCACTCTCTAAGGTGTCCCATGACTGCTGCAGGTAAGAAGTGACACTCAGTATTAATATTGCACACATTCCAGAAACAGGGCGTTGTTTTTTATCAAAAGCTGTTTAACAGTATCCCAGCCCACATAACCCTCACTGCTACTGATCAGGCTTTCAGAGACGTTAGCCACCCGGAAATCTATGGAGTCACCCTGTGAGCTGCAGAAAGCAATGTCCAGGATTGGAAAGCCCTATTCCCAAGAAGAATAGCACCATGCTCAGTGCCCAAGGTACCACAGGGCCCAGACAGGAAGCAGGAACAGATGAGGTGAACTGAGCTACCCTCAGGAAGACCTGAAACAAGCATTCGGCAACAGGTCACACAGGAGAAAGGCTACCTAGCACAGTGGGATGCTTGGTGGCAAAGGCAGTCATAGGGCAGGATGCTAGTGCAGTCACAGCAGAAGACAGGTGAGATGGTTACAGCAGGGTGTGGGGACAGAAACCCACCAGCACTCCAGGTAGAATAAGGGGCCTTCTCCAGGGCAACAACAGGCAACGGGTCTCTATCTCGGTATTTAGCAAAGCAGAGGCACCTCTGCCCCTTGATGGGACCATGAGTGGCAGGAGCCACATGGCTGTCACCTTGCCAGCCTGGAGACTCACAGGCTGGGTTGGAAAAGGTGCTTTTGAAGTGAAGACTGGGCTGGGAGGTGAGGATGTGCTGCTAGGACCTACAGCCTAAGGACCAGACTCGCTCCCTCCCACACCTCCTCTCTGTTACAAGGGTTACATCTCACAGTTGCTAAGTGGCTGTTCACACAATCCTACGGGGTTGCAGTCCCCACTTACACATGAGGACACTGAGGCATAGAGACAAGTTCTACATCAGAAAGCAGTAGGAACCACATCTGGGCCCCGGTGTCAAACGGGCTACGACTGCACTCCCAGGGAAATCGGGGTTTGCTTCCTGTGTGTTTCACTGTCTCCCAGCACTCAGTGAGCAGCTGCTGGCTGATTTATAAACAAAGGGAGGGCACAGTGACCATATAACTTCTCCCAAGCCATTGTCCCTGGAGCATTTATTCAGATCTTTCCCAAAGGCAAACACATGGACATCCACAGCCAGGTGGAAAGAACAGGCACAAGAAAGCCTAGTACCAAGGAAATACAAGACCCAGAAAACGCAGAGATGCTCTTGCTGCTCGTTGTTTGGCAATGTTTTTACCACTGAGAGCAGTGTTTTGAGACTGTCTAGGGAGGGGCACAAGAACAGAGTAGCAGTAGCAAAGCAACCTGTTGAAAGCAAAGGACTCATCTGCCTCAAAAGACCCTCGCTAGGCTGGTTCCAGATGCAGCAAACAAAAGTTCGAGAGGTAAGGACTTCTGGCATATTGAACTGCCTATCGGCATATTGAGTGGAAGGAGAGCCAGGACTCAAACCAAGACTGGAGATACCACAGCCTACAAGAGCAAAGGTGGAGAGACCACCAGCTCCAGAACGCACCTGAGCTAGGCAGCACGCACCGATTGTGATTGCGAGCCCTTTCCCAGGCTTCCAGGCCCCACCCAGAAGGGGCGGAGATTCATGCACCTCTGGGCTGAGCAGAACTCGCTGAGCTGGTTTGAGGGATCCCAGAGTCAGCTAAGCTGCAGTCATACTTAGAATAGCACTGTATCACTGAGGAGAATAGACACTGCCTCGGCCTTCCCAGACTGCAGTGCAGATGGAAGCCTGAAGCTACTTCTTGTCTGGCCCTTCCTGAGCTTGTCTCAGTTAATAAAATGTAATTTGGAAACATCATCTCTTTTACATCTAGAGATAAAGGAAGGAGGTGGGTAGAGAAATTTTAAGGTACCAAGATATGTTATGTACATGTACCTGCTCCTAAGGTGAATTTTAACTCTATGTACTGAAAACCTGGACTGAGGTTTTTAGAAAGAAGACTGAGTATCCATGAACACAGCAATGCTGACACGTAAAATAACTCCCTAGGGTTCCCAGATCACACATGGCAGCACCGTTGTGTCACAGCTACTCTGAGCATCTTCCTTAAAACCCACCAAAACCTTCCCCACCTGGAGACATGGATCACTGGCCCCTTCCTCAGCCATAACGCCTTCCCGCAGTCTTCACAAGGAAGCTTCCACTTATAATGCATGTTTCATCCTTGCCTGCCCAAGGCAGCATGGTGGCCCAGCTGTGACATGGCCACCTTGTCATGCCACACACAGCACACTGTTGGGCTGTGTCCTGCTGGGGCCAATCTGAGCGCCAAGATGGCAGCATCTTCTGCCAGCGCAGTATCTCTTGGGTGCTGACAGGTAATCACCAAGTACATGGAAAGTGAGTGAACAAATGATGGAATGAATGGTCAGTGCCACCTTCCTGTCCCTTCATCCAGCTTCAGTGATTCAGTACCTAAGCCAGATGTCATTCAGAACATGAAATGTTACCACAAAAGTAGTAAGTAGGTATATCTTGTAAGTAGATATATCTTGTAAGTAGATATATCTTGTAAGTAGATATATCTTGGAGGCTTCATTTAAGATCACTTTATTGTTTTAATATAAAAATTGCACAACTCTGGAATTTTGACCAAAATCAAGAATACTATAAAAAAAAAAATAGAGAAAAGATAAAGTCTACAAAAATGATGTCTCCCAATCAAGAATTTTTGTAAGTCTACTTTCCAAATGCAAAACAATCTCTAGATTTGGGTGTTCCATTTACAGCCTAGGAAACTACAGATAATAGGACGCTTTTTTTCAGTTTTTCCAAAATGTACTTTATAAACCAAGAATGAAACAGGATAAACAAGGAAGGCTCACACCAGAGCCTCAGTTGTTTTCTGAACCTTCCACAGTGATTGCTTTGTTACTGCTGCTTTGTCTGCGATTAAATGTTTCTAACTTTTTCACACCTCCACTGGGTTGCTATAAATCTTTGATAAAGTTATGCTCATAAAGCCTGTTAGCCAGGCATGGCAGCTCATGCCTGTAATCCCAGCACTGAGGAGAGGGACGCAGGAGGATCCTTGTGAGTTCAGGACAGCCTGGGAGGTCAGCAGCATAGCTCAGCAGACTAAGCGCTTGCTTAGGGAAGCACAGGGGCCAGGGTTCTGTTCCTGGCCCTGCCTGCCATGCCAGCCCCCCCCCCCCTCTCAGGCATGCTGAGCCAGCAATGGAGTCCAGGCGATGTGGTGTGCACCTATAATCCCAGCAATTGAGAGGCAGGAAACAGGAGGCTCACTGTGTGTCTGAAATGCATAGTGAGACCCTGCACAAAATAATAATAATAATAATAATAATAATAATAATAATAACAATAATAAGACAGCCTGGGCTACAAAGCGAGCTCAAGGCCAGCCTGAACTGCATAGCAAGACCCTGTCTCAAGAGGCAAAAAAAAAGCATAAAGCTCTTTGCTACTCTTAAGTGGAAGGAAGACTCAAATAAAACAAAGTTTATTCTTTTTATGTATTATTTACTTGTAATCTCAGATATCTCACAGAAGCAATGACATCCCACATCAGAAAGACACTGTCTCTCTTTCTACTGATGAGAACTCAAAACTTGGAATACCTTTGAGTAAAGTAGCCATCAATGTACATGGTAAGCAAAGTTAAAGGCCAGAGAAAATCACCACTTATTAAAATAAATGAGGTGCCATTAACTTAATTGGCTCAAAAAGGGACTTAAATTCCTGATCTAAAAACACAGACCTCGAGTAAAATCAATGCAAGATGACTGTGACTTGAAGGTACATTTATTTATTAAGAGTGAGCACCAAAATTGGTCTTCCAATACTCTCCACTCCTTTTATTCACTAAGATCATCAGTAAAGAATTAGTGACTGTAAAAGTAACTGAATTTTTGCCTTGGACATAGAAATGGCAGGATTTGGTTATACAGATGGATGAGCATACAGGTAATGGGTTTGTGTGGGCATAAGGGAGAAAGATAGGCAGGCAGGCAGGCAGGCAGGTAGGCAGGCAGGTGGGCAGGCAGATGAGCAGGTGGGCAGGCAGTCCACCAACACCCCGATACAAAACATAGCAGTGTCAGACCCAAAAAGCATTTTGGCAAGAGCACACTCCACCTGCAGCAGGCTTCAGCCTGGTGATCCTTCTAACTTGAGTTCTTTACTTTGAATATATAAAATCAACACAATAGGGAGCAATAGAATGTGGAATAAACTCTGCCTCCCCAGTTGCCACTGGAAGAGACAAGGATTTCCTTCACAGTAACCATAAGCCCTTGACATTGTGCAACCTGTCCACCATGGCCTGCACCGCATAGAAGCTACTCACCATGTCTTAGATCCTTGTCCCAAAACTGCACCATGCAGCATGTAAAGAATAGAGCACAAAAATACATGTTTTTAGAAGTACAAACAGCAAAGACCAAAGAAAACAAGGAGCCTGCAGTAGCAAGTCACATAATTGTAAAGTTGACACTTCTAGAACATTTATAATGCAGTAGTCCTTTAGAAAGACTTTGGAAAGCTAGCACGAATGGCCCACCATGTACAGCATGTACTTAAATACTCCTTGCTCCAGATGTGTGCAAATGGGTTTTCTTTCTATTTTTGGAACTTCCATAATGACAGAACGTGATAAAGTTTTTCTCTTCAAATTCTTGTTTTTGAATTTTTTCCAGTAATTACATATGTAAATTTCATGCAAAAGATTTAAGAAATTATAATCTTCAGCATCAATAGAGTAAGCAGCTCTTTCTGACACCCAGAATAATTTACTTGAACCGCTCATATTTTTTTCCTTGCTTTTCAAAGGGAAAATACGCTGGAATTTATTCCCAATTTTTTATCAATCAGCATGCATGCCAGAGCAATGTAGCAATTCTTCATTATACTAATGGGGGAAAAATTAACTTGACATCAAACCTAATTGAGTAAAACTTCACTAATTCTTCTAAATAGGGATAAGTCCTGCCTGATTAGGGAAAGCAATTTAGTATGAAACATGTTTAGATAAGTGTACTTTGAGTGTTTTAAGAAGTCCCACCAGCAAACCAGGTTCTGGCAGCGAGCACATGGGTGGCAAGGTCCCTGAGCCACCACAGTCCTGGCTAAGGTTAGTGCAGCAAAATAAGAACAGATAACAAAGAGCAGTGCAGCACATCAATCCCATAAAGCTTGCCGTTCCCTTGAGTCATATTAAAAATTTATGTGAAATCAAGCCAAAAACTCTTTCAAACGTAATGTTTACAAATGCAGCCAAGATAATTCTAAACAGCTCAGCCTAGAGGAAAACTGGAGCAGATCCTAAATTATTAGCCTTTCTGGGTTGGGAGAAGCTAAAAGGTAAGCAGTTTCCACTCGCATGCAATTCACAGTAAACCGTGCGTAGGGTTCCACAAGTTTGTTGTGAGTTAAGTGGTAGAAATCAGGATGAAGTAGGGCAATGTTCCCATTTGGAAGTTGGAGTCAGACGCAGGGAACAAGCATTTGTATAGGGGACCCTGGGGTCTGTCATCACCATGGACTGAAGAGCACACACATCACTGATCCTAGCTCACTCACCGTGAGCAGAGTGAGTACTGCATCGGTGGCTCCTATAAAAATCAAACACAGCAAGGCTGCACATGGCTGCAGCGCAGCCTTCCCCTCTGCACCAGGTATCTGTGCCCTCTCATGTGCGTTTCTCCATACTCCAGTGTCTTAGCAGCCAGATCCCACAGCAGTGGGCCTCAGCTGGCTCATGAACCCCTGTGATTGACACATGGGGCTGGGGCGGGATCCCGAGCACCCTGGCAAAGGTGAACTGGAGCTGGGTGTAATGGCACATCTCTATAATCCCAGTACTCAGAGGGTGAGGTAGGAGGGTCACCCTCAATTCAAGCCTGGCCTACATGGTGAGTTCAAGGCTAGCTTGGACTACATAGCAAGTCCCTGTCTCAAAAACAAAAAATAAAAGAATTAAAAGAAAACTGAATGTGTCCTTTGCCCCAAGGTTACCACTTTAGCAACTGCAGGTCTCCGCTAGCAAGAAGCTCAGCAAAGGAGCCCCCCACTTGGACCTACAGCCCTCAGATCCACCAGTGAAACCTGCCTCTCTCCTTTGTAAATGATTCAGTCCTCAGCATCCTGGTAGAACAGCAGCTGACACTATGACATTATTGCATGGTTTAAATTGCTGAAGGTGGACTTTATGTTCTCACCATACACACATACAAAACACACACACACACACACACACACACACACACACACACACACAGAGATAAGGTGATGGATAGGTTAATGTGCTTAATCTGGTCCTTCTACAATAAATACAATATCCAAATGTTACATTACATCCCATAAATATACACAATTTCCACCTGTCTGTTTAATTGCTTAACAATTCAATTCTACTGCCTTCACTTCCTGTGTTCACACTTGCCATTTGGTTTTGCTCTCTGGAAAGTGGCCAGGAAACCCCTGCTCTTCTTTCCTAGCTCAGAGGCCTGCACCACTGGAACTCTTCACTGTAGATCGCTCTGGCACTGAAAAGATCCACCTATTCCTAAATCTTCAAAAAGCACCAACACCCATTCCTAGGAAACCCACAGCTGAGGTTGACATAGGCTTGTTAACCTGACCTGTCACACAGCCTTATACTTTTGCAAGAGCCACTGCATATCCTGTCACTGTAACAGAGGGTTTAGTTTGTGGCTTTGGACTCATAGTGTCTGAGGCCATCACCTCACAAGAGTTCCACGCCCACTAGTGGCAGCATGCTGCCACTATTATTTAGGAATAATAGGGCTTCACAGTCACTACAGAGAAATCATTATCTGTGACCTTAAAATATTTTATTTGACCACAGTAAACCTGCCTGATATTTACTCCAGTCCACAGATGAAAAAAGTGAGCTTTAGAAAGAGAGTAATTTGGTTAGTTGTCAGTTCAAATTTAAGCTCAAAGACACACTTTTAAACAGTGAAAAGATGCTTGACAAATCCTGAATATGAGGGAACTTTTTTGATCTAACTGAGAAAATCTATTTTTGCAAAGAGAAAACCAAAAAATGCTAGCTCCTGGATGTATAATCATTGGCATCAAAATCAGAATTAAGAAGAAACAGTAGCTATCATGTCTTCCACCCAGCAGCACTCAACGAGTGAGCAGCACAGAATGAGGAAAATAAGAGCTAGAATATTTGGAAGAATAAAAATAATGGCAACACTGGAATAATAGAGGGAAAATGTAGCTGCTCTTTAAAAACTACATACAAAATTTTAAAGAATAAGCAAGCCAGGTGAGGCAGCACACACCTGGAATCCAGAACTCAGGAGGCTGAGGCAGATAAATGGCTGTGAGTTTGAGGCCAGCTCAGGCTACAAAGTGACTTCAAGGACAACCTGAGCTATACAGGATGACCCCACTTAAAAAAACAAACAAAAACAAAGGAATATCTGGACATGGTGGCACACACCTGTGATCCCAGCACTTGGGAGGCTGAGGCAGGAGGATCAGTGTGAGTTTGAGAGCAGTCTGGGCTACAAAAGTGAGCTCAAGCCCAGCCTGAACTGCATAGCAAGACCTTGTCTCAAAAAGACAAAAATAAATAAATAAATAAATAAATGAATAAATAAAAATAAAAAATAAAATAAATAAAAGAATAAATAAAAAACAACACTCAGAGAATTCAACAACACTGCAGTATAGAAAATGAACATACAAAACCAGTGTGCCTCTACATATCAGTAAAGATCAATTAGAAACTGCAGGAGAAAAAATATACCATTTATAGACCTACAAGGTCTACTTAAAAGACTATTTTAAAGAAACTGAAAAAATATACAATGAAAGCTCCAAAATTCCAAAAAGATATCAGCTCTCCCAAATGATCTCCAAGTTCACTGCGATGTCTATAAAAATAGCAAGAATGGTATTGATGTGGAAGAACAAACAGGAAAACAAGGTAAGAAGACTGGTCTAGGAAACCTAAAGCTTACTAAAAAAATCTGTAATAATTAAGGCAGTGTGGTATTTGAGTGGGAATTTTTTTAAGTAGAATAGCATAAGAGTATTATTTTGAAAGACCATATACAAATACACTGATCTGAAGGGTAGGATGTTTTATCTGTGCAGAAAGAAAAACTAAACCCTTGTACCATGCACAAAAGTAAATTACATGTGTGCAATTACATTTAAAACTTTTAGAATAAAATGAAAAATAAACAGTTTCTCAGCCTTTGGCTAAAACCAAATGCAAAGTGAAAAACAGTATCATTCTAACTTTGGTACAGGAAAATTTCTGAAGAACTAGCTACACAGTTTGAGACAAGACTGATATATTTGACTACATTAAAATTAAAACTTTTGTAAAATAAAATATAAGGTAAAAAGAGAAACCTCAGACTTACAGAACATACCTGGAATCCACCCAAGCAGTGTTCACAAGCATCCAGACCACACATGAACTCCTACCAACAACGAAGACTTCCTCTTTGACCAGACTCTGCTGAGGCCCCTGTGCCTACTCTCTCCGATACACCCTGACCTTGGGCTTCCATATCCATTATTTACCAAGCCCAGGAGTAGCAAGAAACTGTTACATCCATGTAGCAAGAATTCTCCTGTCCCTACGACCTTCTCAACACTTGGTAACATTCTTGTCTGTCTCTGAGGTGGTGCTGAGCAGGCTTTAGGATCAATCAGTTGGCTTCTCTATTAACCTATGAGTTCATCCCAGGTGGCAGTAACCTGCAGGAGAACCAGCAACTGGCATGCAGAAACAGTCATGGTAGAGGCCTAGCGTGGCCTAGGGAAGACAACACTGCAGCTGAGACACTTAATCTTACTCAGAATTCCAGAACAACACCTTCCAACCTTAGAGATCAAATGGTTCTCCCACTAAGCAGAGATTTCCTGCTCGGGATGTCTTTGATCCACTTTCACAATGCCATGCTCACTATCATGCCTTTTGCCTCAGCTACTCCCTGCACTTCTCTGCAACCCCTCACCAATAGGAGATGCCCAGTAAATAGTAAGCAATTTGAAGGAATCTGTGTCTTAGCCTCAAAAGCTCTGACCTTCCTGGACTCCCATATACCGTATTACTCTGTCTATTGTCTTTTATCCTTCACTATACACTGGCCCAGAAGACTGGGTGACTGAACAGCTCCTGATTGTCTCCACTGTCCCACTTGTAGTTCTGGTCACCTGGTCTACCTTCAGAAACAATTTTAAGTGGTTTTGGCAGGAACCACCCGCCTTCTCCACGGATATCTCCCCTCAGTGGTTTTCAGTCCACTAACACCAAATATATGCCTACCAACATGTATTCCTGCAAGTTAGCAGGAAATCCCCAGTAAGCCACCATTTTTCCCTTTCACCATAGGTTCAACCCTACTACAACAGACCTTCATGAAGTTCCCCTTCCTGGGTTAACCAACATCAACATAATTTTTCATTCACACAGATAATGAAAAGACAAGTCAACTAAAATGTGTAAAACAGATGAACAGGAAACAAAAATAAACTTATAAACAATAAGAATATGAAAAGCCACTTTGCTTTATTAAAAATCAAAAATATAAACAAAAGTTATGATTTCAAATTCTTTAAGTGACAGCAAAATATTTTTTTTGATGGGGCAATCAGTAAAATATTTTTAAAAGTCAGCAGTTTTTTAGCGCTACTCACAATGTGGAGAAAATATGGATTTGCTTTTATGATTGACAAGAGAATAAATAAATGTAACAGTGTAAACAGCAATTTGTTAGTCAAGAAAATTAAACATGCGCATGATCTATAATCCATCTCTTATTCATCTAGCTGTTTGGCAAAACAATTAAGCTGTAGTTGCTGAGACATCCAGTACACATAATGGAACTGATTTCTCTTCTGGATGCAGGTCTTCTGTCCTCCTATTTCAAGAAGAGAAAACACAGCCATACATACATAATGTCCTATGGTATGAGGGAACTGTTCTGCCTGTGACACCAGTGTCACCCCTGCCTCTACCCCTTGACAAACTTCACACACAGAGACAACAAAAATGTGTAAAAAATACACCTTTCAGACATGTCTATTAGAGAAAAGCCTGGACAGAAAAATATTACTGACAGAGAAATGGGAAACCAAGCAGTGGTGGAAACATGCAGCTAAAGTCAATGAGTTAAAACTGTGAATATTAAAATAAGCAAATCAAGTTGCACCATGAAATGCCCATCCAGGATCTTTCTCCTACAGTTTGAGTGCGTTGTTTATGGTTATCTAGATATGCAACCAACACATGAAGTCACGGATAAATACAGCAAGATTGAACTCACGATCATGACGGTAATGGGACATGGCTCAGACCGAGCATGCAGAGCAGTGATGATGACAGAACTGCTGTTGGAGGACATGACAGGGCCACAACTCATGCATCTAATATGAAGCAGTGGACGGAAAACACAAAGCATCACATTCTCTATGAAAAACTTTATTCTCCAAAGTTACAAGTCCTCGCAGCAGAGCAGAGAGCAAAGCTCAGTGGCAGAACACTTGCTCACCATCCCCAAGGCCCTGGTTCCATTCCAGAGCTGCAGAAAGTGAAATAATAGAAGCAGTCATGCTACCAGTCCCCTTTGGGAAGGAAGGGCATGGAGACTTCCAGGAACCCAGGAGCCAAGAGACGTGCTAGTGATCCTCTGGTCCACAGTCCATGGAGGCCATACACATTTACACAGCGGTGCTTTATCTCTCGCCTGTCTGCTGGAGACCACACTGGAGTGGTGCTGATCAGGCTTTAGAATTAAAGCTGGCTTTAACTGGCTTCCATACTAGCCTGTAGTCTGTCCCAGGCCTCAGTGACTTCCCTGAGGAGCCAACGGCTGGCACACAGAAATAGAGCTCGTCATACCAGTGGCCACAGTAGAGGCCTGTAGTGACACTGTGATGTCTCTGAGGGGCAAAATAACACAAGCTGTGGGTGTCAACTCTCAAATTTTAAAGAGCAATACTGCCAACCTTAGAGATCAAACAACTCTCTCATTAAGCAAAGATTTACTGCTTAAAATGTCTCTGTTCCATTTCTAAGACTCTGTTATCCTTTTGCCTCAGATGTTCCCTGCACCTCTCTACACCCCAGATATGATTTACCCAATAAATACTGCCTTCACCATAAGAGCTCTCTCAGAGTCCCACATGCCACAGAGATTTATCTATTGTCTTTTATCCTTCACCATATACCCATTTATTAGATAGAGAGACTGGCCAGCACCCAATACCTGTCCTCTCTTTCACTCTGCTTGTTGTACATCAAGTTGGAAACCAAATGTTACTAAAATCTCTTCCTCTAGTATTCATCAAAGTCTCTGCTAACTTACAGTAAAATCTTAAAGACCAGTAACTAAACAATATGTGGGATAGAAATTAATCTAGTTGTTTTGCTAAAAATTTCTACAAAAACTAAAAGCACCTGTCTTGGACTAGTTGTCTCTGAACATCTGTTATTTC
>PVKN010007880.1:0-25877 GCA_004027915.1 Capromys pilorides
AGCTTTGCTCTACGCTGCAGGCAAGCCCTGGTAAAAAACTGAAAACTAAAAGGAAAGTTGCACGTTTTCTGTTCCGAGCCACGCTTCAGCCAGGATTAAGTAGGGATGCGCACGAGTGGAAGCAGGCAGTGGCCATGTTGGGGGCACTGGTGTGCTGGGGTCACCGCCTGTCTGTGCCCTTGGTGGGGGTGGGGTGCCAAGCAGCACCCCTGGCCTCCGCTCACCTCCAGCCCGGCCCTGGCCTTCGCTGCGTCCTGCTGCGACCCCGAGCTACAGTGCGCCATGGCCCCTTCCAAGGGGCTTAGAGCTTGGCTTAATGGGCGCCTCCCTCTGTCCCCAGGAGGGATGGCTCCAAAGCTCTGCAGTCCCTGCAGCGCCAGTCCTCCTCAGCCATGACTTTTATCCTCCATATTCCCACATTCCTGCGCCTGGGGCCTGGTCACAGCTGGCCCAGGGCTACACACAGCACCTTTTTTTTTTTTTGGGTGGGACTGGAGTTTGAACTCATGACCCTGCACTTGCCAGGCAGGCACTTGTGCCACATAGCTATCTCCCCGGCACCCAGCACCTTCTTTAGCATACATCTTTTCTTGGGAGGTAGTAATGGAGATTAAACTCAGGGCCTTGGCAATGAGCTATGTCCCCAGCTCTTCCCCCACTCCCACCAACAGCCCTTTTTATTTTGGGACACAGTCTTGCTAAATTGCCCAAGCCAGGCTCGAACTTGAGATCCTCCTGCTTCAGCCTCTCAGAGTGTTGGAATTGCCCTCGCTCCACTTTTAAAATGCAAACCAAGCATCCTGAGCTCACCACCTGTGCTCTCCTATGCCAGCTCACTCTGTACCTGCCCTAATCAGTCGGGACCAGGTACCACGCAGCCACTGAAATAAGAGCAAGTGGAGCCCCACGGCTCTTGCTGCAGAGACCACAGTCAAAGCTCCACGCATCTTGCCCCATTCTCTCTTTCTCATGAGGCTTGGAACTTACAAGCTGTCTTCCCTTTCTTTTCTCTTTTTCCTTCCCTCCTTTCCTTCCCTTGCTTCTACTTTCATGGTCCTGGGATTGAACCCAGGGCCTTCTCACTGAGCTCCAGCCACAGCTTCCTCCCTTTCTGCTTCTGTTTGAGACAAGGTCTCACTACATATCTCAGGCTGGCCTTGAATTTTCGGCGATCTTCCTGCCTCAGCCTCCTGAGTGCTGGGATTATAGGAGTGTGACACTGCACCTAGCTGGGCCCAGCCCTAGGTTTTCAGTAAATCAGCAAACTGCTCAGACTAGGTTGGAACTTGCAATCCTCCTGCCTCGGCCTCCCAGAATACCAGGATTACAGGTGCACGCCGCCATGCCCAGCCACAGTCTATGTTTCCAGTGACATTTGTCTGCTGATTTGTTGGGCTCATATATCTCAGTGATAATAAAATCTGCATTCTGAAACAGGAGAGTCCAAGGCGACACACAGGGTTTCAGGGGAGGGAGCTGCTCCAGAGCGAAGCAGGCGGTGTCATCCCTGACACTAAGTGGTGTGGGCTCACCCGCCGTGCAGGTCGTACCTGAAACACTGTCATTATTGCTGCAGGGAAGGTATCAAAGTTGGTAGGAGGAGTCCCTTCATCGAAATTAAACCTGTGGGGACGACACAGATATTCATATGAGCCCTGCCCCGGCTGAGGGTCTGCTGAGCATCCTGTTGCCAGGGCAACATCTGTAGTATCTCTGTCTCCAGGACAACAGTCTGAGTGGTACCCAGGGCCTGGCCCACCTGGATGACTGCAGCAGGCATCTGGATTGTGAGGAGGGGCCCTGGATATCCAGAGTGGGGAGTCCTGGGCAGGACCCCAGGGAAACAGAGGTTGGAAGTGCTGCTGGGTACTCACTGGCCGCCGAAGAGTTGCATTCCCAGAAGGGCAAAGACGACAATGAAGAGGAAGAGAAGGAACAGCAGGCTGATGATGGATTTCATGGAGTTGAGGAGAGAGACGACCAGGTTTCTGAGAGATGCCCAGTACCTGCCGACAGAGGCCAGGGAAGGGTGAGGAAGTCTTGAGGCCCTGACGTTCTGGGGGTCCCCCGACCGTGTCCCTTATCTCCACCCCTGTCTGAAGGCCAAGGAATGCTGAAGACTTACTTTGTGACTTTGAAAATACGCAGTAACCTGAGAGCTCGTAACACACTGATCCCAAAGGATGTGCCAGGCTTTATGACAGCCCAGATGACTTCGAAGATGCTCCCAATGATGACCTGGAACCGACAGCTAGGTCTCAAGTTCAGGGCCAGCCTCAAGGTCAGCCTCATACACTATCACCAGGTCTGAACTCTATTCCCCTCCTGAATTGGAAGTGGGGCTGGGGGCTGGTGGGGGGAGGGCTCCCACTTTCCTCTCATCCTTTCTCTTTTTAAAAATTTTTATTTTGAGACAACATCTCGCTAAGCTATCCAGGCTGGGCTTGGGTTTGTGATCCTCCTGCCTCAGCCTTCCAAGGCCCTGGGATTGCAGGTGGGGGCCGTTAAGCCCATCATTCCTTCCCTTTTTAATTTATAAGGAGCACACACAGACCTGAGAACGTCTGAACCACAAGGAAAACCCACAACACACCACAAGCTTCCAGAGATGAGACACACAACCAATTTGCAATAATTCTTTCTCTGTCCCCTGCCCAACCCCCTTGTAAAACGTATTTGGTACAAAGTCTCGCTATTGAGCTTGGACTTGTAGTGATCCTCCTGTTTCAGCCTCCTGAGCACTGGGATTACAGGCGTATACCACCATGTCTGGTCTTGGTGGCCAGCTCAGGACGCCTGGGGGGCAGGGCCAGTGTGGCCCATATTGCCAGGGATCGAACCCTAGTTCTTGCAGACACTTAGTCTGCTGAGCTATCTTGCTGGCCCTTCTCTGCCCTTTTATTTAAAAATAAAAAGCCCACAAAATCCACACACCATAAAATCAATCCTTTGAAGTGGGCCACTCCGTGGCATTGAATCCATTCCTAATATTGTGCAACCCCAGTCCCCAATTCCAAAACCTCTTTGTTGTCCCCAAAGGGGCCCCATCTCATGTGGTCTCTCATTGTTCCTGTCCCAGCCCTGGCAACCACTAACCCACTTCTGTCTCCATGGGCTGCTGCTCTGGCCGGGCCCTTATAAGTGGGATTATGGTCTCTGTGACCTCTTATGTCTGGTTTCTTCCACTAAATATCACAATTTCAAGGACCCCCTCCCCTTTTTTTTTCTTTTTGCAGTACTGGGGCACTTGGCTACTGAGCTACAGCCCTGGCCCTTTCTATTTTTCATTTTCAGACAGGGTCCTGGTAAGTCAGAAATTTACCCAGGCTGGGCTTGAACTTGGGATCTTGCTGTCCAAAGCGTGCTGCCAGGCTGAGCTTGCAAATGCACTCGACGCCCCTAATCTACTGCGCACCCTGGTTCAGCGACACTGTGTTGTTGCAGGCCAGGAGCGTCTGCTTATGACTGGGGTGCTCCCTGGGAGCTGGGGCTCCCGCTGCGCAGCGCTGGGAGAAAGGGTCAGGAAAATGATCGAGGAGCAGACGTCGAAGCGCTGCTCCTGCTGAAGCTGTGCCGCTTGGACACAGGCGAGCCACTGTGAGTGGGGGGCCGGCTGTGGGTTTGCGGGCCGTTAACCCTTGCGCTGCAAAAGCGCGCTGGGTGCTGGGGCCGCGTCGACAGTAGACGAAGCTATCAGGACTTTGCACTTTTTTTCTTATTCCTTTTTATTAAACGACAGGATCTCACTACTGAGCCAGGGTGGTTTCAAACTCACAATAATCGTTCTGTCTCAGCCTTCCCCGTGCCGAGATTATAGGTGTGCGCAATCTCTCCCTCCCTCTCTCTTCCTCTAGTAGGGCAGGAATCAGTACTCGATTCAGAATCAAGTGGCTAAGAATCATCCACCCTTTCTGAGACTAACAGATTTCTGCAGCACGTGATTCTGGCCGCCCTGGGGGAAGCGTTTTCTGCTCATTTGCTAACATCTCTGCTATAATTTGCTGCTGTGAGTTAAAGGTTTGATCCTCAGAATTGAGCCCTTGAGGTGGTGCCTTTAAGAGGCGGAGCCCAGTGAGGTCTTCAGGTTGCTGGGGGCGTGGCCTCGAGAGATCCTGGGAGCTCTTTGGCCCTGCAGTCAACAGTTTTCCTGCTTCCACCTAGACCGGAGCTTTGCCTGGGATGGGCCTGGGATGAGGATTCCACATCAATCACGGGCTGGGCGCTCCACAACCAGAGCGCTAGCACCACTTATGTCTTTATATTGTCTTTTTGAGACAGGGTCTCGTTATTTGTTTATAAAGTGCTGATGATCTCGAGTATCTTGTTACAGCGATGGAAAGCTGACCAATGCAGGGAAACCCTAATTACATCGCAGCCGTTTTTATCCTGGTCTCTGGGTACCTGTGTGGGTCTTACTGAGAGCTTTCTAGCGGTGGAATTGGCGGATCACCCCTCTGCGGCCTGAAGGTCTGTGCTTCCCTTCCCTGTGGGATGGGCGAAGCTTACGGCGTCCCTCCCTCTCCTGCATCGCGGGCACTGGTCCTAGGTCCTGGCCAGGAGCGGGAGCCAAGGACCCTCGGACCCTACACACTTACCCCACAGTCAAAGCAGTTGAAGGAAGAGTGGAAGTAAGGCCGCGTCCCAAGCCCGTACATTTTTATAAACATTTCGGACATAAAGAGTCCTAAGAAAATGAATTCTGCATAGTCTGGAAGGGAGAAGGAGACAGAGAGGAGAAACAATGGTGAAATCTGCTTTTTCTGTGAAGAGAAAATCTGTCCTAGTCTGGCCTGATAGGCAGGGAAAGGTCTTGGGGACCTTTTTCTTTTTTGTCTTTTTGAGACAGGGTCTCATTATACAGTTCAGGCTGGCCATGAGCTCACTTTTGTAGCCTAGGCTGGTCTCAAACTCGCACTGATCCTCCTGCCTCAGCCTCCCAAGTGCTGGGATTAGAGGCTGTGCCACCACACCGCTCCCTTCTTTGTTTGGTTGTGTGAATGTTGGGTGTCCTGTTGCAGTTGGAGAAGCTGTGTTTGGAGAACTCTGTAGAAGACCTTTTAATCTGGATGCCAGCCCAAAGATCTTTTTTTTTTTTTTTTTTTTTTTGTATTATGGCTGGCTCAGCCTGCCCTGGGGGTGGGGCTGGCGCAGCATGTGGTGGATCGAACCACCGTCCCTGCGGTTGTCTAAGCTTGCCTAAGCAGGCGCTTTAGACCGCTGAACCATCTTGCCCACCCAAGAATAAGTTTTTGTTTGTTTGTTTTTGTTTTTGTGGAACCGGGGATTGAACTCAGGCCCTTGCACTTGCCAGGCAAGCGCTTATTCTACTGAGCTATCTCCCTAGCCCCGATCTTTGGTACTTGTATTTAACAATTTAATCTTATATTGTCCAATAGTCCATGACAGTAGTGACAGCTTTTGTGTTGATGGGCCGGTTCCTGGGTGTTCAGTATACTTCACAAACTAACAACTGTCAGGGGCGCAGCCCAGTGGTGGAGCACTTGCCCAGCATGGGCGAAGCCTCAGCCCTCATCCCCAGCACCACAACACCCCTCCCTGCCCAAAAAAGCTAACTAACTGGGTAATTAACAGAATAACAACAGGTCACACAAGGTTTCAACAATGCTGCTGTGACATTAGCTGAGAATGGCGCGCTCCGTCCACTTGTACAAAGCGTCAAAGCAGGTAGGAAGAAACAAATCGTAATGGTGGGTGCCCTCTCTAGTCCTGTGCTGGGCGCTCCAGTGGGGTTCCATGGGCAGCCTGCGCAGGGCACAACTTTCCTGACGCCCTCTGGAAATCCTCCTTGCTGGTTATGTAAAAGGGCAAGCTAACGACTTTCGTCTTATTTTATTTTATGAGAAAGCACAAAAATGCAGATGCCTCAGGGAAAGGCAGAAACATGGATTTTCATTTGTTCTGGCACAGACATGATGAAATAGGAAGTCCTTTCTGGAAAGTTTTCTAAGTGTATGATAGTGCTGGTGGGGAAGGCGAGGAATTAGAAAGTGCACAGGGCCAAATATATGTATTTGAGGCAAGGTCTTGCTATGTAGTTTAAGCTGGCCTGGATTCACTGCATAGCCCCTGCGGGCCTTGAGCTCCTGGTGATCCTCCAGCTTCAGCCTCCTGAGGGCTAGGTTTACAGGTGTGCACCACCATACACAGCTAGATCGTGCCTTTTTTTTTCTTATGCTTTTTTGGGACTGGTGATGGCACTCAGGGCCTTGTGAACGCTAAACATGAGCTCGACCACTGAGCTCACTGCCCAGCCTGTCTGGACAGACCGCCAAGATGCCCCACAATCACTTCCTGTTTATGGGCCCTAAGGAGCTCCTAGCATCTGAGGGCTAACTGCAGCCTCCCCAGAATTGGAGTAGAACTGTCTGCAACACCTGGTGGCATCCAAGACCTAAAGCAACTCTGGGGGGACTGAACAGTTCTTTCTTTTCTTTTCCTTCCTTCTCTCTCTCTCTTTTTTTTTTTTGAGACAGTGTCTATCTATGTAGTTACTAAATTAGGGTGGCTCTGAACTCACTATATAGTCCCAGCTGGCCTTGAATTTGTGGTGATCCTCCTACCTCAGCCTTCTGAGTGCTGGGATTACAAGCATATGTCACCACATCTGGATTGAACTGTTCGTGAGATGTTTATCATGAGAACACAGAAGCTCAATGATACAGGAAACAGAGAGAGAGACAGAGAGAGAGACAGAGAGAAGGATGGAGACAGAAGTGCACACAGAGATGGAGAGGCTCTCTCATCCCGGGCCATCTCTAGGTCTGGGGAAACCTTCAGGGCCATCAAATCTAAGTTCCAGAGAACTCACTATGCTTTGCTGAAGTCAAGATGCACTTTGTTGTCACTGTTATTTGAAACGGGGTTTCACTCTCTAGCTTACGCTGACCTTGAACTTACTATATTATAGCCCAGGGTGGCCTCAAAATTACAGCGGTCCTACTGCCTCAGCCCGGGGTTAGGGATGTGCTCTACTGTGCCCAGATCTAGACACAATTGTGTTCACATTTTGACGTCACTGAAATCGATGTGGGTCTCAAAGTCAACGCGCCCTAGTTTTAGATGGCAGTGTTGCTCTATTCCTTACAGGCACCTAAGATAAATGGACATCTTTGAACAGTGAATGATGGTGAAGACTTGCCCAAGGTCGAATTAGGTGCAGGGTAGACACTGAGAATTCAGGTTACCTGGTGAAGCAGAGTAGGGATCTCTCACCAGACACAGTTTGGACTCAAACCCAAATGCCGAGGTTCAAGGCCTGGCTTCATAACTTACTAGCTGTGTGTGACCCTAGATAAGTTACTTAACCTCTCTGTGTTTGTTTTTCTCCTGGGAAATAGGGATAATTGTGGACCTCTGCAGACACAAAATCCCCAGGTAAGAAGTCTCAGTCCCTGCCCCTAAACCAGGACATATTGCAAGGTGATTAGTGGGGAGATTAGAGGTGATTAAAAATAGGCTCTCTGCGGAGGTTACAAGAAGCAATGATGAGACTTCATTTGTGAGGCTCCAGAGGGACCCAGTGTAATTACTAAGGTTGGATCTAGGTCAGGATGCTCAGAAGGCCGGGCCCCTGAGGGCCATTCCGGGGGTCAGCCAGCAGGGTGGGGGCAGGGAGGGTGCAGAGGAGACCGAGATCTGGGGCTGGCTCTGGGGCCTTTCTAGGTTGGACGCTTGACTGTCTCTCACAGCTGTCCTAGGTCAATTCTGAACAAGGTACGGAGGGCAGGAAGCAAGCGGAGAGTCAGCGGACTCAGGGAGGCACCAGGCGGGGAAGAAGAAGCCCCTGGGAGGACTTCCACGCCAGAGCCAGAGCCAGAGCCAGGCTGACCACTGCGCCTCCCAGCCCTGACCTGCCTGTTGTTTAGCCCCAGAGCGCTTTCTGTCCTCACGCTTGGACAGCGGCCTCCTGTTCACTGCTTCTCATTCTCACCTGGTTCTCTCTCTCTATCTCTCTGTCTCTGTCTCTGTCTCTGTCTCTCTCTCTCTCTCTGTGTATTTAGAACAAGGTCAATAGGGCCTCATTATGTAGATCAGACTCATAGCGATCCTCCTGTCTTCAGCCTCCCAAGCACTGGGATTATAGGCATGCGCCACCACGCCCGGTCTCAGTCACCATCTCAGCGTGCCCTAGGGGTGCGGCCAGCATGGCAGGATGGGGACCGAACCTTGGCTGCTGCGTTCTGCCTAAGCAGGCACTTTAGTCCGCTGAGCTCTCTGGTCAGCCCTTTGCCTCATTCTCGAGTTTGACAGTGTTCTATGCTAATCTCTGTCTGGAATCTGGTAATAAGCCCAGACGGAGGACAGTCGTAAGAGTTCTGGGGCCCACCGAGAGGGCAAGATGTGCTCCTGTTTGCTTGAGAAGATCTTCTAGGAACGAATCTCAGCTGTAAGGAAACCCAAAAGGAAAGAAGAAAAAGCAGGAAAGAAACAAAAAGGTTCTAATAGGAGAGAAACAGAAGGCCAGAGACGAGCCGGGAGAATGGCTACAACCCTCAGAACCGCTCCCTGCCTATAAGCTCCCTCCATCTTTTGGCCATGGACTGTTTTAACATTCCCAGAGGTACACATAGAAATTCAATGTAGTCTGTTTAAGACAAGGTCTCACTGTGCAGCCCAGGATGGCCTCAAACGCAAGCAAGTGGCAGCCACACTGCCTCAGCGCCTTAGTGCTGGGTTAGCAGGTGTGCTCTGCTGTACCTGGCTAGAAATTAAATGTGTTCTTCTGTCTGGCTGTCTATGCTCTATGTCTTTTTCTGTCTCTTTTCCAGTACTGTCAGAAATCCATGCCTTTCTCTTGTAGGAGTAGCCTGAATTCCTCTTTCCGCTCTCAGGTGGTGCTATGGGTTGGATACTTTTTTTTTTTAATAATGGCTGGCTCAGCCTGCCCTGGGGGTGAGGCTGGCACAGCATGTGGTGCTGGGGATTGAGCCAGGGTCCCTGCGGCTGCCTAAGCTTTCCTAAGCAGGCGTGTTAGACCACTGAGCCATCTCGCTGACCCCAAACTGGTATTTCTTTCTTTCTTTTTATTTTTTTGGTGCTACCAGGGATTGAACTCAGGACCTTGTGCTTGCCAGGCCAGCACCTATTCCACTGAGCTATTTCCCCAGCCCCCTAGATATGGTTTGGATTGTCCTCAAGGTTCATGGATTGAAAGTTCAGTCCTCCAGGAGGTGGCACTAAGAAGTGGTACGGGCCTGTAAGAGGTGGGGCCTAGTGGGAGGGCCCTGGACCACCTGGGGTACACATCTTCCGGAGAGACCGTGGTGTCCCAGTCTGTTTCTCTTTGCTTCCTGGCTTGAGATGGGAACAGTTCCCTGCTATGGCCATTTGCCACTGACCGTGAAGTCCTCCGCAGAACTGAACTGCTATGGGCACCATGCCCTGGAATTTCTGAAGCTGTGAGCTAAAGAGACCCTTTCTCTTGGCAAGGCAGACTGCTTTGGGTATTCTATCACAGCCATATAAATCTGGCTAACACAGGATCCCCCGTAGCAGCAGCAACTTTGACTCCAGTGCAGCTTGTAGAAAGGGGAGAACGAAAGGACAGATTCAGCAGGGAGTGAAGGAGGAGCATACGCCACCAGAGGAAAAGAAGTAGGAAGAGGGGTGTGAGGCAGCAATCCGGGCTGCGGCCATGGCGGGGTGCGGGAGGTACTCACAGAGGAAGTCAGAGAGCCAGTCGGGCTGGTTGTAGTGGACAATAGCAACGCACAGCGTGTTGAGGGCTACCAGACTGAGCACAGTCCAGTAGAAGGCCTGAGTTTTGACCATGCGGCGGATGTAGAAACGCATCCTCCTCTCTTTTTTGTGAAAAAAAGTTGAGTTCTCCAGCTTGGCACTTTTAATGCTGGCTCGGGCAAAGGGGGACCCTGCCAGGGAAAGGATACAGCACGTTAGACTCAGGCTGCTCCCGGGAGGAGGAAATCCACCAGCATGTGCTCGGGCATGGACTCTGGCCAGGGATCGTGGGGCTCCCACAAGGCTCTGGCCTGAGGGAGCTGTCCTGACTCGGGGTGCAGCTCGGGAGGGACGGAGCTTAGGAGACGGCAACATCCTCGCAAAACCACAGAACTGGGAGTGACTGAGGAGAGGCCAGTGGCTCCCACTGCTGGGTCCAATTTTCCACGTCTGTCACTGCGAGCCCCCCAACCCCCACCCCCATTTTTTTGGTAGTACTGGAGACTGAAGCTAAACTATATCTGAAATCCTTTTTTATTTTTTGTTTTGAGACAGGATCTTGTTCCCTGGGTTGGGCTAAAATTGGAGATTCTTCTGCCTCAGACTCCCAGAGTGCTGGGAATGCAGGAGTACAGGCGTGCTGGGAATGTAGGCGGTGCTTAGCAGTGGCTCTGACCTGCTGCCTTGTGTGTGTGTGTGCGTGTCTGTGCGTGCGTGTGTGTAAGAGGAAGCCGGAGCCCTGTGCGCACCTGGAAGACCCCCAGAACAGAGTGTGATGGTCCCATTTGTCCTCTTTTGCTTTTCTTGCTGATGTTTCTGGGGCACTATACGAGAAAGCATGGTAGCCCTTTCCCTGTTTCTCTCCTCTGCTGGGTGCATATTAGTTCTGTAGAATGGCGGGCTTCAGTTTGGCATATTCATGCATGAACGTAAGGCGCTCTGGCCGCTGCCCCCTCCGCTGCCCCCACGCCTCCCTCGCCCTCTCCTCTTCTCCCGTCTTCCTTCTCCTTTCACGGCGTCTCTGTTATTAGTGCACGTTTGCAGCACGTCACAGTCACATTTGCTCTGGAGAATTGGCATTTGTGTGCATCATACCTGGGTCATTTGTGATCACTCTGTTGCCCTTCCTACCCTCTCTCACACTGACTCTCTTTCAAAAACTCCCCCCTAGATTTCTCATATGGGAGAAAACATTCCGTGGTTGACCGCCTGGATCTGACTTACTTCATTTAACATGGAAGACTCCACTTACATCCATTCTCTTGCAAATGACATGATTTTATTTTTCTTTATGGCTGAATAATATTCCACTGCATCTATCTATCTGTCTGTCTGTCTGTCTGTCTATCTGTCTGTCTATCTATCTATCTATCTATCTATCTATCTATCTATCTATCTATCTATTGCTAAGCTTAACAACTGTGAATTGTGTTGCAGTAAGTCTGCTTATGCAGCTATCCCTGTAGTATGCTATCTTCAACTCTTTTTTTTTCTTTTTTTTTTTGCAGGACTGGGGTTCGACCTTATGACCTTACACTTGCCAGGCAGGCACTTGTGCCATGGAGCCATCTCCCCAGCCTTCTTTCAGAAAAATACTGAAGACTGGTATTATTGGGTGGAGTGTTTTTTGTTGTTGTTGTTGTTGTTTTGTTTTGTCTTTTTGAGACAGGGTCTCACTATGCAGTTTAGGCTGGCTTTGAGCTCACTTTTTGTAGCCCAGACTGGTCTCGAACTCGCATTGATCCTCCTGCCTCTGCCTCCCAAGTGCTGGGATTACAGGCATGCACCACCACCTCCGGCTTAGAGTGGTGTTTCTATCTTTAGCTTTCTGAAGATCTCCATGCTAATTTCCACAGCGGTGGTACTAATTTATATTCTCACAGCAGCGTAGTAGAGTTCTCTTTCCTGTGTGCTGGCATTCCATAAACGCAGTACGAAAAAAATATGTATGAGCAGATGGGCAGGGTGACCCATGCCCGTAAGCCCAGCTCCCTTGGAGACTGAGGCAAGAGGATTGCAATTCTGAACCCAGCCTGGGAAACTTAGTGATTTACTTAGTGAGACCTGTCTTAAAAATAAATAAGTCAGTAAATAAATAAATGGAAAAGACTGGGATATCATTCATGACCAAGGCTGCAGTAGCCTTCCACGAATGCAGGCATGTTTGGCAGGTTTGTCAAGGTTTCTGAAACAGAAGGGCTGCGTGCACAGCGCGTTGAAGAACTGTGAATGGTTCTGCCCCTAAAATCACTCCTGAGGAAATGCACCCCAAGGACGGGGTGGGGGGCTCCTCACTGCCTTCAGAAGTGCTCCTCCTAAGGACAAGGCCGGCGGGGCCAAGGCTGGCGCTGTGAGAGTGCTACCTGACGCAAGGCCCTGGGTGGCAGCCGGGGTGGCCGTGGCCTCGCAGCAGAAACCAGGTCAGAACTCAGCCATGGAGTGAGCCGGGGCTGAAGAAAAGAGCCGAGCGTGGTGCAGTGTGCTCGGTGCACCAGAAGCCCAGGCGCACTCCCACCCCTCCCTCTCTTCCTTTCCTCCACCTCTTCTTCCTGTCTCCCTCGGCTCCCTCTGCTCCCCACCTTCCTTTGCTTTCTCCCCTCTGTCCTTTCATCCACTTTTCTTTCTCTACATCACAGCCACACCTCTCCCAGACAGCACCAACCTCTGCCTCCCTCAATCTTATTCCAGTCTTATTTCCTCTGCCCAGATCCTCTTCCATCCACTCTTTCACAATTGGAATTTTTAAAAACTTGTTTCAAAACTCAAAAGAAATCCCCAAACCCTCTCAGGTAGAAGGTCAGAAGCAATGCCACCTCCGTCCATAAATGGCTTCAAGAGGAAGGGCCTCCAAGGGACCTGTGCATCAAGGGCTTGGTGGCCCCAGTGCAGCCATGGCCACGGGGTGGCCAGGAGTGGTGACTGGGTCACTGAAGGTGGTGGCCTCACTAACGGATTCATCTGCTGCTTGAGTTCATAGCTGAACAGGCTGGGAAGAGGGGGGCTCAGCTGGAGGCGGGCCCCCGAAGGACGGCTCTGACAGCGTGTGTGGCTGCTGGCCTCTTTCTCTCTGGCGCATCCCCTCTGCTTCCTGCCCACCGTGAGGTGTGCGCTGGGCTCCGCTGTGCCCTTCCACCAGGACACTCTCACCTCACCTCAAGCTTAGAGCAATGGAGCCAGTTGACATGGACAGAAACCTCCAAAACCCTGAGCCCAAAGAAACCTTTCCTCCACCGAGACGCTCCTCTCGGGGACTTGGTCACAGTAACAGAAAGCCGATTCATACAGCTCCTGAGGAGGAAAAGCTAAGTGTCCCCACGCCCTTCAAACTTCAGCCTTTGTTCACACCAGTGGCACCGTCAGTCTCGGCACCGTCTTCAGCACTGTTCTCTGTGGTCCCTGTCATGATCAACTTCTACCCGGGCCTCTCTTCTCAGCTAGAAAATCACTTCCTCCAGGAAGCTTTCCCTGACCATGCCCCGCCCTTCCAGAGCTGGCCAAGTCTAGGGTGGCTTCTTTGCCGCTCCGTTACCCTTGTATGTCTGCTGGCACAATTCTCTTTAGTATCCGTTGCCAGGGCTATGCTGTGAACCCTGATAGCATTCTGTCTGTCTTGTTCAGAGGCAGCACTTAACAGGAGCAGGTCCTGTACCAAGATTCCTGAAGGAGGACGGAGGACGGATGGATGGAGCACCCTTAAGCTGAAGATCTGAATTTTTTTTTTTTTTTTTTTAGCACTAGAAACTGAGCTCAGGACCTCATGCTTGCCAGGCAGGTGCTGTGCTACTGAGCTATATCCCTTAAGATCTTAAGAGATATAGCCTCTTAAGATCTGAAATTTAAAATGCTTCAATATCTAAAATGTTGTGTTGTATGTGCATGTGAGTGTGTGAGTGTGTGTGTGTGTGTGTGTATGTGTGCCCAGCTTAGCCTGCCCTGGGGGCAGGGCTGGCGTAACATGTGGATTGAACCACAGTCCCTAGGCTTGCCTAAGCTTGACTGAGCAGGCGCTTTAGATCGCTGAGCTATCTTGCCAGACCCTCTAAGATGTTTTGACCACTGACAATATGCTGCAAGTGGCAGATTCCACACCATGAAACACTGTGCTGTCTCATGTACAATATTACAGAAACACTGTCTAAAGTTACCTTCAGCTAGGTAAATATGAAACAAAGGAATTCCGCGTTTAGACCTTGGCCCATCCCTTCGTCTTCATGAGATAAGACAGCTTGTTACATACATGCAGGTGCTCCAAAACTTGAAAAAATTCCAAATTTGAAACACTTCTGGGTGCAAGCAGTACAGATAAGGAATTCCCAACCACTACACACATCAGTCAACCCTGGGGCCTGCTCTAAGCGCTAGCTGGGTCTTTATGATGACATTAGAAGATAGGCACGGGCATTATTTCCATATAATGTCCTCTGCACCGGGCCGAAGGGCATGGAGGAGACTCAGGTCCAGGCAGCCTGGCTCCCCTCACACCCTGGGGGGTCAGGGCTGCGCAGGGGACTCACCCACAGAGGCGATGTCGGCCAGCTGATCCTCAGCCTCCTCTGGGTTCAGCAAGTCCGTCTTGCTTTTCTTTATAGTGGCTCTCCGCAGAGCTCCAACAATGGAAACATGGCAAGAGAAAGAGACGTTACCCTTTTTGCAACAGTGATGGCATAACGGTTGGGGTGCAGCTTTGACTGTGATCCCCGTGGCGACGGGCCTCACTGTGCGGATGTGTAGCGGAGGCTCAGGGAGGTATTAGCCCTTTACTTAATTTGTCACGACCAAAATCTAGATCTGTTCCCTTTGACTCCCAAGTCCGGTCTCTCAACTACTACTTTTCCTCTGGTCTATTTTTAAATTTTTTTAAAAAATATTTCTTATTTATTTTTTGGGTGGGGAAGGGTCCACAAGGTGTTCACAGTCTCACTATTAGATCAGACACATAGTAATTTGCCTGTTTACAGCCCCCCAAGAGCTGGGATTACAGGCGTGTGCACCACCACACCCAGTCTCAACTGCTGTCTGGCACAGCAGGCCTGGAGATCAAACCCCGGCCCCTGGGCTGCTTATAGGTGCTTTAATCCACTGAGCTATCTAGCCAGCCCTCTATTTTTAAATGCTAATGACCCTCACTTTCCAGTCTTCCTACATAGCCAGCGACACACAGGAAAACAGTTCACCCCTTGATTTGCAGCACAGTAGCTGGGCTGCTGGGATTATGGAGATTTCCGCCCCCAAATATGGAGGCTCACGCTGCAAGGACCCTCCAGGCTACAAGAAGTGCACACATACACAACCAATAAGGAGATCTAAATCCCCTTGGGAATAATCTCTTCTTGCTCCCTAACCAAAAGAACTGGGTTTCTTATTCTTTTTTTAGATGAGGGTGTCACTATGTTACCCAGGCTGGCCTAGCTGGAACCCAGCCAGCATGGACTCTTACAGTTCATCTTAACTCTTCTGGGACAGAACTCTGCTTCCTTTATTTCTTTTGATCATCCACGATTTTCAATAAAAAGCCACTGCCCTATCTAACTAGCTTTCTTCTTTTTATTATGATGCTAGGGATCGAACCAAGACCTTTACATTGAGCTCTAGCGGGGCTGGGGAGATAGCTCAGCAGAATAAGTGCTTGCCTGTCAAGTACAGGGTCCTGAGTTCAATGCCCAGTACCAAAAAAAAAAGCATTGAGCTCTAGCTCTAACTTTTTAAAATTTATTTTGAGACAAGGTCTTGCTAAATTGTCTCCTTTTTTTGTATTTTAGGGAACAGTCTACAGGGTGTTCAGAGTCTCATTGCTAGACCAAACTCATAGTGATTTGCCTGTTTACAGCCTCCTAAGAGCTCAGATTACAGGCGACCACCACCACACCCAGTCTCAATTGTTGTCTCAGTGCTCCCTGGGGGCAGGGCCAGCACAGCAGGCCCAGGGATCAAACCCTTGGCCCCTGTGCCTGTTTGTAGGCGCTTTAATCTGCTGAGCTATTTGGCTGGCCCATAAGTTGTCTAGGCTATGCTCTGACCTGCGATCCTCCTGCCTCAGCCTTCCAGGGTGCTGGCCTTGTAGGTATGAAAATATAATCTGAAGCCATGAGATGTAGTTTATTTGTCTTAGACTTGGTGATTTCAACTTATGATGTTTTCAGCTTTGTAACTGGTTTTTCGAAATGTAATCCCATTGATAACCAAGGAACACATGAACTTATGATAGTTCAACTTGTGATTTTCTGATCTTAGAGTGGGTTTGAGTATTAAATATATTTTCAATTTATGATAATTTCATCTCATGCTAAGTTTATTGGGGCATTACCCCACTGTAAGAGGAGGACTATCTTGCTAAGTGGTACACATCTATAATCCTAGCACTCAAGAGGCAGAGGCAGGAGGATTGCTACAAGTTTGAGAATAGCCTGAACCACATAGTGACTTCAAGTTCAGCCTGAACTGCACAGCAAGACCCTGTTTCACCAAATCAGAAAAAGAGGATTATCTGTATTATTCTTATTGTTAATATTATTTTGCAAACATTTCCTTGTCGTCCATATCTAAAACTCTATCTTCAGGAAGCCCTGAGGTGGATACACTGTGACTGTTACAGTCCACCCCCTTGACTCCCTACAGCAAATTGAGTTTATGAGTGTTGGGAAAGTTGGGTTTATGGATACTTTTAATGCTCCATCCTGCTGTATTCAGGTCTCCAGGGGTCAATGATTTTCTCTAGGTGCTAGAGAAAGTAATTCACACCCCTACAGAAGCAGTTGGTAATATTGGTTTTATAACTGACTGAAACGATCCTTAGTGCTTCTGTTTTCTTCTTATGCACAGGATTTTCAATTAAGCCATGAGTCTCCCTAGCCAAATTTTTAACATATAGGACAACAGATCATAATAATAAGCTTGATTCTTGGTGGAATCATTAATATTACTGAAGTTCTAGTGGTGCAATCAGTTAGCATCCGTACCTGTATTAATATTATTTTTTAAAGCAGTTATTGTTTACTTATCTGTTTAGAAAATGAGGTAAACATAGACATCTCCCTTATCTGTAATATCACTTTCTGAGGTTTGAGCTAAACTCAGTTGTCCGCAGTCTGGCACAGTACATGGAAAATTCTGAAAATAAACTACTCATAACCTTTTTTTTTGTCTTTTTGAGACAGGGTCTCACTATGCAGTTCAGGCTGGCCTTGAGCTCACTTTTGTAGCTGAGGCTGGTCTCGAACTCGCACTGATCCTCCTGTCTCAGCCTCCCAAGTGCTGGGATTACAGGCAGGCCCCACCACGCCCAGCTTGATAACCTTTCTTTAGCAGTCTATTGTTACAGTTCTTCTACTCCATCATTAGTTATTATTATTAATCCTTTGTTACACCTAATATAAAAGTTTAACTTCATCACTAATCTCTCTGTGATGTCCTGGTCTCCTGTGTGTTCCTGGAGCCTTAACATTCACCCCATGGAGACGCATTAGAACCAAATCTCTCGTTCGCCCAGCCCCTGCTGCATCCATCTCCCCAGGGACCTGGCACTGAGCGGGGTCTAGGGCAGTTACCATCAAAGGGATGCCGCTGCTCCATGTCAGTCTCGTCCTCTGCGAGGATCACCTCTTCTGAGGAGGAAGAACACAAAGTTAAGCTCCCGTGTCTGGAGGGCTCACCTGGGACATGTTCCTTTAGACTCGGGTGATGGCTCCCAGGAGGCACTGCTCCCCCGTTTCTGGCTTCCAGCCCCTTCTTAGTAGCAGTACCAACGACCGACTGCTGTGGCTTGGATGTGGTTGTCACCCAGTAATTCATGGGCTGGAGGCCATAGTGTGGCTTCCAGGGGTGGGGCTTGGTAGTGGTACCCGTGCCACTGAGCATGTGTCCTCAGGGATTAGAACAGTTTCCATGGGGCTTTGGAGCTCTCGCAAGAGCAAGTTACTTCAAGAGTGGGTTGGTCCCCAAATCATGCCCTGGCTTCCTGTTTGATGACGTGCTCTCCCTTCCTCTTGCATAGGCTCCACCAGGACAACGTGAAATCCTTACCAGGGTGAGGTGACACAAACACCGTACCCTTGAGCTTCCACAACCTCTTTTCTGGATAAAGTTAGATCCTTCAGGTATTTTGTTATAGTAATAAAAGAGGGACCAGCACACCAACGTTATCCCTGCCCCATTTAAAAGCCCAGTATCTCCACCTCAGCCCGCAAGTCCCTGCTTGATCTGGCCCTCACTTTTCTCTCTCCTTTCCTCGACTCGCTTTGTCCCAGCCACACTGGCTTCCTTGCTTCTCCACGACAGCCCTAGCCTGTGCCTCCTCTCTCTGGATCCTCAGCATCCCCACAGCACCTGTCCTCGCTTGCTCGGGGTCTCCTCTCAATATCACATCCTCAGGGGCTTCCCTCTTCGCTCTGTCTCCCGCTGCTCTCTGATTCCTGCCCTAAGCCACTGACTGACCCACATTTGCATTGTGAACGTTCCCAGGTGTGGACGATGGCCTGCGCATCTCGAACATCTGTAGGTGGGACAAACTGTGGAAGTCCTTCTCATGGCTACCTTATCATTTCTAGGTAACTGGATCGGTAAAAATAGCTTATCTGTAGTATTCTTGTGAGTGTGTGTGTGTTTTATGTTTTCACTGAATAATTGTTTCAAAGGTATATGAGACTCTTTTTTTTGGGGACTGGGGGTTGAACTCAGGACTTGGCACTTGCCAGGCAGGAGCTCGTGCCTCTGAGCTTGTTCCTTGGCTCTGAGACTCACATTGTGGAATGAACCCGAATTAATGAGACTTCTCCCAGAATGTAACCTGTTTATAGGTTGGGGATTTACTGTACTTTATTTTTCTTCTTGGTATTTGCAGACACAACATGAAATGTATTTATTCGTTCTGTGTCTCTCAAGAATGTCAGAGCCCTGTGGGCAGGGGTTGGGCTCCTTTGTTTGTTACTATATTCCCAGGAGCGGGAGCAGCACCTGGTACACGCCAGGTGCCCTGTGAGTGTCTGCCGGGTGGATGAACAAGTAAGGATGTGCCTGCTGTGAGTCGGGGCCGCCTTCCGAAGCGAGCTAGCCTGGCTGATCCTAGTGGGTGAGGTAGGACCATCAGCCATTCATCCACACAGGCTGTGTATCCAGGATTCAACCAACCACAGACTGAAAATATTTGATAAAAAAATGCATTGCGTGGAACACACGCAAACACTTTTGGTCATTACACACAAGTCAGTAGAGCAGCACAGCGCTTAGGCTAGATTCGGTGTTACGAGACATTTAGAGATGACCTCAGTTCTGTGGAAGGAGATGCACAGGTTTTACGCTAATACTACTTCATGTACTATAAGGGACCTTAGAACCCAAAGGATTTGGTGTGGGCCGGGGAGACAGCTCAGAGGCACAAATGCCTGCCTGGTAAGTGCAAGGTTCTGAATTCGATCCCCAGTTCCAGAAAAAAAAAAAAAAGGTACTTGCCAAAGGATCTGGTACAGTAGCTATTATGGTCCGGGAACCCATTGCCCATGATATCAAGGGCCAACTATATATATGTATGCATTTGACATAGGATCTTGTTGTGTAGTTCAGGCTAGCATTTTTTTTTTTTTTTTCCTTTCAGGACTTTTTAGTTGCCCTGCTAATCACTTTGCTTTAAAAGAATCAAACTTCTCAGAGCAAATCTGAAGAGCAGCAGCACTCAAGGAACATCACAGTTACAGCTTTGAACTCACTGCATACGTAGCTCAGGCTTTAAACTTATAGCAATCCTCCTGCCTCAGCCTTCCAACTTCTGGGATTATAGGCCTGCGCCACCAAGCCTAGCAAAGGACAACTACATTAATGTCATCTTCATCTAATAGCTAAAAAGACAGAGGCACAGGGAGGTGGTGTGTGTTGACAGGAAGTGTGGAGCTAAGGTGGAAACCGATGCCTCACTCTACAGCCAACACCCACTCAAGGTCATGTCCTGGCTTAACATCAGAGTCTTAATATCCTACATTTTGGGTTCTTGTTGCTAAAATTTGAGACTACTGAGTTAGGTCCTCTTTCTCACCCCATCGTGACCCTACCCCTGGGCTTCTCCAGAGGGCCCACGTGACTGTGCACTCCAAGGCCCAGGATTTCTGCTCCTAGGCCCCGGGATGAAAAGACCAACCTGCTTTTGAGATCCATTCCATGTACCCATTGAGCTCGCGTTCTATCTGTTGTTGCCGTCTCAGCTTCAGAAAAGCCCGTCGGTTTTCTACACGTTCTCTTTCTTTGGCAAACTCTCTGGAGAAGCATAAAAAAAGACAGGGCCCACCGCTGTGGAATTCGCAAGGAGTCTTGTGCGTGTGTGTGTGTGTGTGTGTGTGTGTGTGCTTGGGGAGTCCCTGGTGGGATAAGTGTTCTGAGAGAAGAGGAGATTACTAGAAGGAAAGGTTTCTGTCAGGCTCGTAATTTCCAATATCTGCAAGCAGCTAGAGGAAAGGCACACAAAACTGTGCCATGCCAGCTGCTGATAACCACATACACCATTTTCCATCTCTCCAGACTCCTGGCCAAAAAGTATTTTCAGCCCTCTTTTAGGTTAGGATAATGAGACAATGGGATATCTGCTTAAAATTTCTGCAGCGACCTCACTTCCTTTTTGTAGGCCCCACCTCTTCCTGTTTTTCCTTTTCCTCTTCCTGTTCAGAACATGGGTTATTATCTTTGTGGGCCTGAGGCCTCCATCTTGAAGCCAGGAGGTATCTCTGAGGTGGGAGCCCCATCTCTCAGACATCTCAGATCTCTGAGAGGAAAGCTAGAAGAATCTGAGGTTGTGGATGACATCATGGAGCCACCACACACACCAGTCCCCAGACTTCTTATGGTAAGAAATATGAAGCTTATTTGTTTGTTCATGTATGATAACAGAGATTGAACCCAGGGTTTTGCACATGGTAGGCAACCACTTTACCACTGAGCTACCACCCAGCTCTAGAAAGCCCATTTAAAATTAAGCCAAAAATAATTGTGGGATTTGGGAACAGTTTGTGTCAGAAAAATATTTTTTTTAAAAGAAGGAATTCACATTTTTTTATTTTTATGTTATGGCCGGCTCAGCCTGCCCTGGGGGTGGGGCTGGCGCAGCACGTGGTGCTGGGGATTGAACCGGCGTCCCTATGGTTGCCTAAACTGCCTAAGCAGGTGCTTTAGACCGCTGAGCCATCTTGCCAGCCCCAGAAAAATATGTTTTTACTTATATACTATGGAGAGGAGGAAACTCAAGCTATATCTTTTTTGGTTTAAAAAAAAATGGAAGTTAGAGTGAAGCCCCTAGGGGTCCCCTGCCTGGCTTCCCTAGCAGTACACAGCCTGTGCATCTGTCCAGGGCGTGCCCAGGACAGTCTGGCTGAGCCACAGCAAGGGAAGAGGTCTGATACCGACCTGGTCTATGTAGAGAAAGCGCCGATGGCCTCTTCCTGGGAGGAAGCTGGTGGGGGGCACGGGCAGGAGGGAGGCACAGCCAAGACTCACCCTGATAGCACACCCAGCACGAGGTTCAGCATAAAAAAGGAGCCAATGATGATGAGGGGGATGAAGTACAGCCAGTTCCAAGTGTTCCCTGAGGCGTCGTTGCTCTGCGGGTGCGAAGAAGGCAAGCGGGTGAGACCGGATCGGGCCTGGGAGGGGCCGGCAGGCAGGAGAAGGCGCGCTGCTTCCCGGGGCTGTGCTGCCAACCTTCTGTAGAGGGTGCAGCCCAGCCAGCGGGGGGAATCCAGAAGAACCCCAGCGGGAAAGAGCGCTGTCTTACCATGGTGCAGTCTCCGGAGGACTTGGGAACTGGCCTGAAAGCCGGGAGGGCTTTCAGACACAGAAGGAGAGAAAATCCCCGCTCAGTGCGGCTGTTCCCCTCCTGGGCGTGTTCCCCAAAAAAGAGCGAAACGCTTCCTGTTACCCTGATCCCTGCGTTCCCGGATGTCCAGCACCGCGGCTCGTCCAGCTGAACCTGGGAAGCCGCCCGTGTCCGTGAGCGGGTACTAGATACGTAAGTGGGTTCGTCGCACACAACGGAGTGCTGTATTGTCACAGGGAAGGAACATCTTGAGTCATTTGTAGGCAAACGGGTGCACTTTGAGATCACAATGGTAAGTGAAATAAGTCAGGTACCAAAGGTTAAATATCACAGGGCTTCTCCTAGAGAGAAACCCGGAGTCTCGATGACACGAAGAGCAAAATAGAAAACAGAGTACAGAAAGCAGGGAGGTAGACGCTGTGGAGACAGGAGAGCTATTCGGGGATTGGAAGAGAAGGCAGACAGGGCATGGGGCGGAGAGGGAGAAAGGGTCATGAAGTGCAGTGTGTCTGCGCCAGTTCCCCAAGATGAAGGAGATTGCCTGGCACTGCAGGCTGGTGCTGATAAAAATAAGATGAGCAGCTTCTGCTGCAGCAACCACTGAGAAAAGTAGCCGAGGCCCTACGCTGTCCCGTGGCCGTAGGCTCCACAAGGTGACTAAGAATGTGGACAAACCGAGGCAGAGCCAGTGTGACAGACGCCTCACCAAACACGCAGGACACTACCCGGCAGTGTGCGGTTTCGCCCCGTACTAGAGCGGCGCACCATGGAGCCGCTCAAGGTCTCCAAGGACAAACGCATGCTCAAGTTCACCGAGAAGCGAGTAGGGACACACATCCATGCCAAGAGGGAGTGTGAGGAGCTGAGCCACGTGCTGGCCGCCATGAGGAAGGCAGCTGCCCGGAAGGACTGAGCCCCTCTAGGACAAAGCTTTGCAGAAGAAAAGAGAAAGATGTATGATAGGTTTGTTTTTGTTTTTGTTTTTTAAAGATAAAGAAAAAACCATACTGAAAAGGAGAAATGAATCCCAGTTGTCCTCCTTTCTCTCTGAACTGTCAGCGTTCCCCCTTGGTGGAGGTGCACGGCCCCATGCTCTGACAGCCCAAGGAAGCCACCAAGCCAGACCACGGGCCTGGAGTCCTTTCCTCAAGTGTGTCCCCTACACTCCATGAAGCCCTAATGCCAACCGCGAAAAGCTCCCAGAAGAGCCCAGCCTAATTCTCAAGGGAGAATTCTACAAATAGAACATTCTCTGAAACAGAGAACAGGACGGTATAGTACAAAGGAATTCAAAGGACAAGGGGGAGGAAGAGAGGAGGAGGAGGAGGAGAAAGAAGAGGTGGAGGAGGAAAGGAGAGGAGTGACAGGCTCTAAGAATGAGAAGATCCACCATTTATAGGGTACTCACTATGTGCTGGATAGTCTGAGAACGTTATTGTGATGTGTGATCACAAAATAGGGTGAATGTTTCAATTTAAAAAGTGATTATAAAGGGGCCGGGGAGACAGCTTCGTGGCACAAGTGCCTGCCTGGCAAGTGCAAGGCTGTGAGTTTGAACCCTGGTCCCGCTAAATAAATAAATAAATAAATAAATAAATAAATAGTGATTATAGGGGAGATAGCTTGGTGGTCTTAGTGCCTGCCTGGCAAATGCAAGGACCCAGATTCAATCCCCGGTACCACATGCCATGCCAACCCTGAAACCAGGCATGGTGGCACACTCCTGTAATCCCAGGGCTGGGGAGGCTGAGACAGGAGGATCACTGTGAGTCTCAGCTGTGCAATGAGATCCTATATTGAATAAATAAATAAAAATTTAAAAAACATAAAAATGATTATAGTAAAAGACACATTGCCATGACTGTTGCCCAAAATACTCCCTCCCAATATTGTTTAGACAAGATATCATGCCTGCATCTGGTACTCTGAATAACTACTATAAAGACAACAAGATGCACTGTATTAATTATTGTAACTGTCTTACTAACTTGTTGTGAAACTGTCTCATTGCTATTTCTTTCTCTTTAAAATTTATAAAAAAATGAAAAACGAAACCAACCAAACAAACAAACAAAAACCCCAAAATACTCCCTGCTTGCATGGAGTAAACATAGACCCATCATTCTTGTCACTTTCTGAAGCAAGTATGGAAATCTTGTTTCGTGGGTATCTGTAGTCATGCTGTCTTGATGTCCTCAATCAATTAAGAAACATTTCCCAGGGCCGGCCTGATAGCTCAGCAGAGTAAAGCGCCAGCTTAGGCAGACAGCAGCGGTTGGGGTTTGATCCCCAGCATATCATGCCAGCCCCGCTTTCAGGGCGTGATGAGATGGCGATTGAGACTGGGCATGGTGGCGCGCACCTGTAATCCCAGCATGTGGGAATCGGTAAACAGGGGAATCACTATGAGTCTGATCTATGTAGTGAGACTCTATAGACCCTGTCCTAAATACAGAAAACAAAGAAAGAAAGAAATATTTCCCTTTCATGGTCGTTTTTTTCTCTTGCATTGTGGACACTCCTGGCATCTGGGGTCAAGACAGTGCACCTGGACATCCAGGGCTAAGAAGGGGCGCCCGGCATGTGGGGCCAGGGGCTGAACTCCGGTCCTTGTACTTGCCAGGTTGATGCTTATGCCTCTGAGCTATCTCTCTGGGCCCTTTCATGGTCATTTTGCTTTTTTTTTTTTTTCCGGCGGAACCGGGGATTGAACTGAGGACCTTGCACTTGCCAGGGAGGCACTTGTGCTCCTGAGCTATCTCCCCAGCCCCCTGGTATTTTGATTGTGGGGAAGATCCAGAAGTCAGACAGTGCCAGATTCAGCACATGAAGTGGATGAAAATACACTGTAATAAGTTTATGTGACAGACATTGTCATATACAGTTTGCATCCACTCAGGATATCAAGGTAGCCATGGAAAGACACTCACGCAAGAGGACTTGGAGAATTGCTTTAGAAGCTGGCTAAAAAGGGTGGGCAAAGTGTGTGCAGAGTGAAGGGTTCTTTTTTCTTGAGGAGATGAATGGCGTTACTCCCATAGTGAAAGGGGAAAGGTTTATTTAGGTCACAGCTTGTGGTGGTTTCAGTCCACAGCCGGCTGGCTCCAAGGCAGGTGGCACATGGCAGAGGGCAACAGTTCGTGGTGGCAGGAGATAGCAGAAGCAGCAAGAGCACAAAGGGGAGAGCGAGCCCCGTTTCCTGCCTTGTGTTATACACAGGCCACCTGCCCTAGGGCGGGTGCAGCGCTCACACCTCCATCCTGGCACTAGACAATAAGTGAATCATGAACTCTAGATTTAGCTGCCTTCAAAAAGCCCACCCCCATGGCTGCATGGGGCTTTAGGGGGATATCCACACACAAACCATAATATCCCACCCTCGGCCCCTCAAAGACTCCTGCACATCCCTTCATGCAAAAGGGATTTAGTCCATCTCTGAGAATTGGCAAAGTCTTAACAGTTTCAGTATACTGAAAAGCCCAAGTCCCAAGACGACTCCAGATGTAAGGCAAACTCTTAGCTATGAGCCCCTGTACAAGTTAAAAGAAAGTTCAACACTTCCAAAATTCGGTGGCGCAAGACAAATGTTTCCATTTCAAAATTTACAAATGGGGATACAAAGGAATGGGATACAAGATAAACCCAAAATCTAGCAGGGCACACAGTAAGTCCTGTAGTTCCACATGGAACATCTGAAGCAATCTGTGGTAAGTGGTGGGCTCCAGAGGACTTGGGTGGCTCCACCCTGTGGTGCTTTTGGTGGCAGTAGCTTCTAGGGCTTCTCTCTTAGGCCTGCTTTGCTCCCTCTTTGCAGCTCTCCTACTATGATCCATGTTCCTGGCTTTTCCAAGCTTCTGGGGTCTGCACCTTTGGCCTAATACTCACAGCTTCACACACTACCTTCTCAGAGCACACTGCGAGGCCCCCCAGGCCTTCTGGAGCCAGGGTGGAAGGCTTCCCGACCCCACGATGCTTGCATTCTGCACGCACTCACAGCCAGCGCCACACGGACAGTGCCAGAGTCTGCTGCCCGCTGGAGCAGTAGTCAGGCTTCTCCCTCTCTTTGCTGCAAGGGCTGAGTTCCTGGATCACTGAGCACGCTGAATCCAATTCTGAGGAACACATTCTCTATACTGCCACCATTCTGGAGCAACTCTATTGGACCTTCCCTTCTGGCCAGACTCACAATACTTTAAATCACCCAGCTGGGCCCTTTGCTCTTGATTCTCAAATAGATCTGCCTAAAAGCCCCCAACAGTGGCCATGTGATTGCCTCAGCATTCGGCTGCCTTGAAATTTCTTCTCCAAGAATAATTAGTCCACCACCTTTAACTTTAGTCTCAGGCAAAGTCTCTGGATGTGAGCAAAAGGTGAAAAACTTTTTGCCTAG
>PVKN010007881.1:0-18515 GCA_004027915.1 Capromys pilorides
CTCTTAGACCTGCTGGAGGCCCTGAGTGACATAGATGAGATGTCCCGGCGCAGACCTGAGATCCTGGGGTTTTTCTCTGTGAGTGGCTGGAGGCTGAGCTGGGAGGAGCCCGGGCAGGGGTCTCAGAGGGAGCTGCGCCCCATTGTTTGCTGCTGCTCAAACTGTTGGTGGCCAGCCTTTGGGCTGGGTCTGCCCCAGTTGTCATGGAGCCGGTGGTGGGCAGGACTTGCCCCCCTGCAGGGGTAACCATTGTAGGGATAAGAGGTAAGTTCTCAGCCAGGTGGTCCCGAAACCTCACCTCACTTCCCCCTGGACAGACCAATCTGCAGCGGCTGATGAGCTCAGCTGAGGAGTCCTGCCGCAACCTGGCCTTCAGCTTGGCACTGCGCTCCATCCAGAACAACCCCAGGTGAGCCCACCATGCCCCCCGAAACTGCTGCAGGGTGAGCTGCCTTAAGGTCCTGGGGTGGCTGGACCAGGTGTCCTGGTAGGTCAGCTCCTCCTTCCCAGCAGAGCCTGGCTGTGGTGCCCCTTGGGATCTTGGGCACGGTGGGCAGCACCTTCTATACATTTCTTACAGCATCGCCGCTGACTTCCTGCCCACCTTCATGTACTGCCTAGGCAGCCGTGACTTCGAGGTGGTGCAGACTGCCCTCAGGAACCTGCCTGAGTACACACTGCTCTGCCAAGGTAAACCTTGCCTGTGCCCCCTGGAAGCCCCCACCCTTGCCACGCCCTTGCTGCCTGACCGTCTCCCCACAGAGCATGCGGCTGTGCTGCTGCACCGAGCCTTCCTGGTGGGCATGTACGGCCAGATGGACACCAGTGCCCAGATCTCTGAGGCCCTGAAGATCCTACACATGGAGGCTGTGATGTGACCTGCAGTGGCCAACTGCCCTTGGCCTCAGTGCCATGATGTTCTCATCAGAAAGTCCCCAAGGATGGGCAGGGCTGAAAACAGCTCTCCTGGCCTAGAAGTTGACACTGCCATCCAAGGCCAGCCCACCTTCTGCTTAGGACCCTGACAGAACCATGGGGGAACAGCCCAGCAAGAGGAACAGCTGGCAGGAACTGGCGTTAAATGAAACATTGAATACTCTCGTGCTGTTGTCTGGTGTTGTGTGTTGTCCTGGCTGGTGCCAGCCGGGACCCTGCCCATTGTTCTCTGTGGCTGAGACACTAAAGAATCAAATAGGGTCTTGGAAGTGACCATGCCTCTCCCCGTGAACTAGCCTGCTCCCCACTGTCCACACCACCACTTCCTATGGCATGGCTTCAGCTTGGCCTGGCCCTGACTTCTCTGCCCATGACATCCGGCTGGGCAGGCCACACCAAGCCACAGGGCCACTGGGCAGGCTAAACAATCCCTTCTGTTCGAAAAGGACAGGTCTGTGATCCTCGGGGTCCTTGGCTGTCTGCTCTAACTAGGACCCAGCCCTGGACACTGTTCAGTCTCAGAACTGAAGGGAGCCCATAAGCCTGGAGAGCTGGTAGGGTTGGGGAGGGATGTGTTGTACACTGCCTGGTATTGCTCCTCTTGCCCTCCTGAGGGGCACATGACCATGCCTCCTTGTCCTGGGGTCACAACTGGGTGTTTCACCGGTTTGGGATTGAAGCTGCCTATGTTCTTATCCTCACAGCAATGTAGAGGGACAGCCCCAGCCTGGGGCTCCATTGGCACTGATGACATCTCTTTAGGTGGCATCAGCTGTACCATCAGAGGCCACCAGGGGGCACCATGGCTAAAATAACCTGCTCAGGTCTTCCCCAGTGATCATGAGCCCGAGTGCTGGAAGTGCCACAATCTCTGGTGATAATCACACACTGGCAGCAGCTGGGGCCTGCAGGCTTTAGACGACAACCTGTCATGACCAACCTGCCTGCATTCATGCCACTGCAGCACCCTCTTACATGACTGAGGATCTGGGTGTTCCCACTCTGCCCATGCACCTGAGGGGGGCTCCCAGGGGCTAGGGGTTCCTCTGGGAATGACTTGGAGACCTAAGTTGATCCAGAGTAAGGGGCAGAACTGTCCTTAGGTTGTTGGATGCCCTGAATGGTCTCCACCCCAGTCCTTAGGGCTTCTTTGCCCCAGAGTTGGCCCTGACACCTGCCCTGGTGCACAACTGGTCTTTGTCTAAAGGCGGGGCCAGCAGTGACCCCACTCCCATGGCCAGGGAGCATAGGGCAGGCCAGCACAGCCTAGCCTTCATGGCCTCTGAGCATAGCTGGGTGCACCTGTGTCTTCAGCCCTGGCCATCCCGGTCCAGCTGCCTGGGTGGATACTCCTGGGCTCCATCCTCTGGCCTGGCATTCCTCACACGGCTCCATGAAGGCCCAGGACCCCTCCTGGGTGCTTGCTTTCAGCTCTCCTGGCCTCCTTACTCCTGTGCTTTGCAGGCTTGGTCAGTGCATCCCAGTGGCACACAGAAGACCAGGCAGACAGGGCTTCTCATACCATAGGGCAAGGAACTGCCTAGTCTAGCCTAGCCTGTGCTGCACTGTGCAGTTTCCCAGATATGGTGGTCATATCTGAGTGCCCTTTGTTTCTGTCACCAACCACAGTGCTACCTGCCCCCCAATCTCTGCTATCAGCACACCCACTTGTTTTCATGTGCTGCCTCCACCCCAGAACCTGGAGCTGGTGGATACCTTCCACCCTGACACCTCTGAAGTTTGGAAAGGTGGTGAGGAAGGGATGAGGCTGGAACCTGCATAGCCCCTGACCCCAGTGGTCTGATGGGGAGGGCAGGGACTGCTGCCCTCGGCTTTGCTTACCCCTTGACTGTTCATGCAGCAGAGAACGGGCTGGGAATGGATGGCCCGGCCCTGTGGATGTGCCAGGCCTTGCAACTCAGCTGGCTTGAAATAGAGGTGTGTGTGGTTGCCTGTGCTGGGCACAATCCTTTAGCAACCACTGTCTCCTGCACACGGAACTAACTCTCAAAGGTGGGGGTCCACAGCACTAGCTGGAAAGAGGCAGGACTGTAGTGAGGGACACCAACCCCAGCCACAGCGGGACTGGCCTAGCCGGGCCTAGCACCAGGCAGCTTGTGTGGTTGGTAGAGGCTGTTGAGGCCCTATACTGGGGCTCATAAGGCCAGGGAGCAACTGGCAGGGATAGCCCCAGTCCTGTGGTGTGTGCAGGTGAGGCTGTCACCCACTAGGGGTGGACAGATGCCTGGAGAGCCTGCATGCTCCTCCTTTTCCTGTTTACCTGGCCCCAAGACAAGCTGGCTCAGCGTGGGGGGGTCACCCTTCCCCCATCCAAGGTTCAGCCTAGTTGCTAGCCACTTTGCCAGGCCTGAATTGAGGGCCTTTGGTCTGTTGCACATTCCAGAGCCTGGCAGTCCCACTCAGGCCTACTACTGAAACTCAGCACCCAGTAATGTTGCCTCTGAAACTCAGACTGTCCTTTGTCCTGTGGCACCTTCAGGAAAGTTTCCTGCAGGCCTCCGACCCGCCCTCCCCCTCAGCCCAGGGTACTGAGCTGTTATAGCTTGTCTAATTGCTCCTCCAGGTGTGCTTGCTGGTTGAGGATCTGCTGCCACAGGCCTGAAAACAGCCTTCCATGGAGACTACTGTGGCACCCAGACACAGGGAAGGGGGAGGGAATGGGGCTGGCAGGCGTAAGCCTGAAGGCGCACACGCATGGCTTCAGTCCCAGCTAGCCTCAGTTTACCCACTTGTGAGGGGCTGCACTCTGACCTGTGTGGGAACTGTGGGAGACTTGGCCCCAGCTCTGGCACCCAGGTACTGCTGAGGCGCAGTACCTGGTGGGTGCGGGGCAAGCAGAACAAGGCTTTGGGAGCTCCCAAGTGTGGTCCAGTGCTACAGGTGGCTGTACTCAGAGGCTCTGGGTGTGTCTAGCCTGGCCAGGGCCTGCAACTGGTGCTGAGCACAGCTGGGTGGAAAGACCCATCCCTGCAGGACAAAGGTCTTGTAAAAAAATGAAATTAAAAAATAAAATAGGGCTGGCCAGATGGCTCAGCAGTTTAAAATGCCTGCTTAGGCAGACACGGGGACGGGTTTGATCCCTGGTGTGCCTTGCCGGCCCTGCCTACAGGGTGTGCTGAGACTAGACATCGTGGAACATGCCTATAATCCCAGCGTTTGGGAGGCTGAAAACAGGAGGATCACTACGAGTCCGATCTGTGTAGTGAAACCCTATAGACATTATACTAAATACATAAAAAAATTAAGTCCTGGATGACTTGGAATCCTTGCCAAGGGGGCTGTCAGGGCCCTGCAAGAGCAGAGAGAGGGGTGGTAGTGGCTTGGCGTTGGGGGAACACACAAGTGTACAGTAGGTAAGGGCACTTTCTTCATGCACCTGCGTCCCAGATTTTCTGCCTGACTCCCCCAGCCCCTCTCCAGCGCTGCCTCACATCCCAAACCCCCAGATCTGTGTATGGAGCTCCCTGCCCAGGAGATAGTAGAGCCTAGCAGGTGGGGCTTTTGCTGTCAGGACAGCATCCCTCATCCTGTCCTCACTGTTCTGCAGACTGAGGGCAGGGTCACGGGGTCACAAGGCAGGTTCCAAGTCCTAGCCCCCACCCCCACCCCCACAACAGTGGCCCTGCCACTGCTCCTCTGTGAGAGTGCTTGGGGTGGGGCCCTGCCCCAAGCACCATGGTGACAGGTACAATGGGTTTCACTTTCAGTCCTGATAGGAGCTGACTACCCCACTTCTTCTGGAGGTCTCCTGGCACCTGGAGGCTGCTGGGCCAGCTGAAGGCAGGGGCTGGATGTGCCCAAGGTAACCTCCTAGGCAGGCCATTTCAGGTGTCCCCATGGGGCCACGTACGGCTGGAGGCCTCCTAGGACTTCAGCCCTTTTCTCTGGGGAGGTGACCATGCAGCAAGCCCTGAGGACAAGCTGGGCAAACCAGAAGTGCTAGTTCTCACTCCAAATCCCTCACTGGTATGGATGCAAAAGGCCACCCTGTCTGCGTGAGGCCCAGCTGAGCTCACAGGACCCCAGAGGTTGGATCCCAAGAAGCTAATACCCAGCTACTGGAAGTGCCACCTCTGCATGGAGAGTAGAAGCAGCCATGTGAAGACATGCATGGTGAGGGACTAGGATGAGTCGGAGTTCTCAGCTAGCTCTGTCAGTTCACTGGCTTGCAGTTGGGGTCACAGGGCTCTGGCTGGCCGTCATCTGAGTGGTGGGTAGTGACCCTACAACTCTGGCTTTTCTTCCTGGCTCCTAATTAAAGTTGGGCCTAGAGGGGACTGTGGGGCAGGGTGGGCCTGCCACAGAGTGGCCTGGTCCTAGCTATTTCAGGCAGGGATCAGAGCCAAAGAGGAGAGGGAGTCAGGGAGGAGGGGTTCTCCCCAGAGTGGAAGCTCCCCTTGGTGAGGTTTGGTTCTGGCTATGCAGAAAGGGCGGGCCAATGAGGTTGTAAAGCCCAGGCCCACTGGCCACCACTGTTCTGTGTCACCTGCTGCTGCTCATGCAGGCCCTGGGTCCCTTCAGTCTCCCAGCGCCTTGGCCTCTGGGCAGCCCAGCAGGGGTGCAGGAGACCCCAGGGCACGGATTGAAAAAAACAAACAAGTGTCTTAAGGAGCTGAGGGGCAGCCAGTTAGAACTGGGCTGCTGAAGGACAGAACTGGGCTCTGGCCTGCTTACTTTTCCCTGCCTCCTGCCTGTGGCCTTGGGCACCACCCCAAGCTCATTTCTACATCTGTACAGTAGGCCTCATAATAATGCAGGAGCCTCATGTGGTCACCCATTACTGAACAGAGAGGTGCTGTGATCTGGCCAGGGGTGCACAGCAATCTAAATAGGCTGGGCTGACCCCCTTTCTGGGCCTGCCTGCTCTGTTTGCAGGAGCATGGAGGGCCAGCCCCATTACAAGAGTTCCTATGGATGGTGTGAGGAGGATTAATAATGTATTTATAACACATCATCGTGGTAGCCGAAAATGATCTATAAATGTGCGGTAAATGTTTTATAATGTTTTTGTAACCCGTTATAAATGATAAATGGCGGACTATAGATGCCGGATCAAATATTTATAATGCATTGTGCATGATGCTGGGCTGCTACAGTTCAGGAAAGCCATTAATAATAAAGTGGATGGAAATGTAAAAGTTACGGACGTGCCCAGCAAAGCCATTTATAATGAAATGTAAAATTTGGCTGGTGGAAGCACCCGCAGCCGCGTCCACAGCCTGGCCAGCATCTCTTAGAGGCCGGGAGGAGCAGTCGTGAATTATTCGTGAGGTGCGGACGAGAAGGCACGCTGCCACTGCGTGCTGCAGAAATAACACTATTAATATTCCCATGGCGCATGTATTATGCATCGGGCCTAATTAATTAATGGACCGCCCTTAAAACAGGGTGTCACCACTTCTGGCTCCCTCTCCTGCCTGGGGCTGAAGGGATACCCAGACCCCTGATGGGCTGTTTGCTGCCCCGTGGCCTTGGGGACATCCTTGAAGCCCAGCAATGGGACCTGGCCCCTGGGGGAGACACCTGCTCATCAAGAAGTAAAGGCTCCACTGAGTGTGGTGGCTCAGACCTGATTGCCAAGACTGGGGAGGCTGAGGCAGGGGGATTCATGGGAGTTTGAGGCAGGACTGAGCTACATAGCAAGACTGTTAAGAAAAACAAACAAAAAAATGACTCTCAGAAGTCTCACAGGAAACACTAGTGATCAGCCATCCCTCTGTCCCACCATCCTGGTTTGTCCCCTTGCTGTGGTCCATCATCCCCTAAAAGCCTATTATTGGAGTTGAAGCTACCAATAGAAAAATCTCCATGAGCCTTGCCTGTCCACCCAGAGGCACCACCTTCAGCACCCTGTCCTAGGAGCAGCAGAGCTATGACGCAGGCCCCACCAGCTAAGTAGAAGCCAGGGCTAGCTGGTCTTTGGAGGAAATGAGCAACACCTCTGGCCTGTCCGTCTTGGGGCCAGTTGTGTCCTCATCCCAGTGCGCTGAGACCCTCTTTGTCTCAGGGAGGCGCTGTAAGCTCAGCCAGCACAAGTGAAGTAGGAGGTGGGGAAGCAGATGCTGCCAGGTCTGGAAATCTTGCTCCACATCAGGACAGCTACCCAGGCTAGGCCAGCCACTCCTAGCCTCTCCCCTCATTAAATGGCTCCTGCCCTCCTGGGAGTCTCAGGTTCTCCAACCTGCACAGGGAAAAGTGGGTGAGGAGGCCGGGTGGCAAGATGTGCTATCCCCAGTCTACACCCAGTGACAGCTGGTCCCAGCCAGAAGAGGAGAAAATCCAGAACCATGTCCCTGACACTATCCCCTACCCTGCCTCAGGACCTGAGACACTCAGTATGTGCTCCCTGAGGACCTACTGTGTGCTGGAGATGTGGCAGCACATCATGGTGAAAAGAGGAAAGAAGGAGTAAGATGCTGCGAGTAGTAAGGACAGTCCTCAGGTGACGCCAAAAGCAGCATGAGGTAAAGTCAGGGGACATCTGAGAGGGGAGATTTCCAGGTGGCAAGGCAGCACGTGCAAAGTTCCTGTAGCAGGTGCCTGAGGAAGGGGCAGGTGGGAGCGTCTTGCTTTACTCTTGAGGGAGGTGGAGCTGTGAGCCTAATCTCGCCCCACGGTAGACATTGAGGATGTGCGTGGGACCTGAGGGTCAGGGTTGCCCTGGAAGGCCGTGGGGAAATCTGGGCCAGAGAGGACAGCGACTGGGCCAGGGTGCCAAGGGGATGTGTGTGTGCTGGCTAACTTTCTCACTTCTAGGGAAGCGTGGTAGCAAGAGCCCAGGGACAGGGATGGTGGCTTATGTAAGGATGTGGGGACTGAGAGTTTGGAGCTCAGCTTGAGCACACTGAACCTAAGGTCCAGAGCCACCAGGGATGCAATGGGCACAGGAATCCATTTGAGAGTGGCAGAGGTGGGCACATGGGGTGGGTCTGCAATATGAATTCAGTGTCACAAGGCACAGAGTCATAAGGGACACCAGGGCAGAGGAGGAGGTGCTGCTCAGCTCAGCTAGAACTGTGATCTATGCCATGGGAGGGGGTGGCCTTGGTCTGGGGCCCTAGGACAGCAGGAATGAGGACAAACAGCTGTTCTGGGCATCTGAAGTAAAGGGTACAGGAGCTGGGGAGGGGATGGCTTTGTGTCCTATTCCATGGGAAAAGCTGCCTGTCTGTAAGCAGGGAGCCGAGGGAGGTGGCATTGTGCTCAGTGACAGGGACAGGCTCAGCGCCCAGCAAGGCCACAGGGGTGGGTGGAGCCTATGGCCATGCAGGACCATAGGATGAGGGCACAGGGTGGGCACCCCCACCTGGGGTCTTGGCTCTGGGTGAGGGAGGTGGATGCTGGCAGGACTCTTTCATGTGGCACAGCTGCCCGTGGGCCAACAGGCAGAGGACCAAGACTTCCCTAAGGCCTGCTCTGAAGGGACCTGGAACAGAGGGTGAGGGGGTCAGCCTCCAGGAGGCAGTGCGCACATGCAGGTCTCTCAGGTCCCAGCCTGTCATGGGGGACAAGGACTTCCTAGGGGACACCACCAGTGAGGTGAGAATGAGAACCTGGGTTCAGTCTCCTTTCCCAAATATTCTTGTCCAGACAATGGGGGACTAGTGGACAGTGGTAGATGTTTCATACCGCACAGGTCCAGAGGTAGTCAGCTCCTGGGATGGTCACATGAGTGCCGCCTCCCGGGCTGTGCAGGACATGACCTTCAGACTGTGCTCCTTCCTTTGAGGTCCTCTCACAGCTCCCAGGCTACCAGAGAGCCTGGCTCTGCACAAGTGGACCTGGCCTGCCCCTCCTCCAGCTCCTAGAGCCAAACCTGTGAACAGCGAGGTCACTAACCAGGTGGAAAGTGTGGGTGCTCTGTGACCCACAGGGCACAGGGTATCAAGGTTGATGGTGCTATGCTGGGAAAGGGTGTGGGCAGGGAGATGTCACTTGAGTTTTACACTGATGTCCCTGTCAGGCATAACAAGCAGATCAGTTCAGGTCTTGCCTTCCTCTTTTGGCAGTGTCTCAATTTTTTTTTTTATAATAAATAGGAACTATTTTGTTCATGAGGAAAGTTCCTGCCATTCTTCCCAGCAATCTCTGTGTGTCTCCATGTTTCCCTCCCAGTCTATCTGGCTATCTCATGTCTATTTGTCTTTCTATCTCTGTCTCTCTCTTCATCTCTATTGCTGTGTTTCTGTCTCTGTTGACTGAATCATCAAATCCTCTAAAGGGCCTGAGGACTAGGGCCCCATCCTGGTCCCTGGAACCTGTCCAACTCACACAGCCCTTTCCTGTCCTTCATCTGGCCTCAGGTGTGAGCATAATAAGCTCTACTTATTAAGCACCTACTGTCTGCCTAGCCATGGGGAACCTTGTAGGAAGAGGCTGTGGTCTTCCTACAGACAGTGAAACTGAGGCTGAGGTCAAGACATTCATACAGAAAGGTGATGGGTTCCAGGCCCTTCTTTCACATCAAGTTGCTCCCTGGGGCTGGGGAGATAGCTCCGTGGCACAAGTGCCTGCCTGGCAAGTGCAAGGTTGTGAGTTTGAACCCCGGTCCCACAAAAAAAAAAAAAAAAAAGTCGTCCCTGTAAGGGTCTACCTGTATATTTAACCCAGATAAGGTGCTGGCTTGGTAGAAGATGGGTGGAGTAAGATTTCTCAGGGATCTGGTTTTGGGCCAGAATTGCAGCCAGTTCTAGGAACCAGTGTGGCTGAGAGTTCAGATGGGGACCCCTGGAGATGGCTGGGGAATGTGGCTACCACTGTTGTCCTACACAGAGCCTACCTAAACTCTGCTTTTTCTCTCAGTGGTCCCAGAGGATCCAGGCCTAAGGATGGAGGTGTTAGGGACAGACTCAGGAGAGGGGGGATTCCGATCAAGGTCACATGGGGGTGTGATTCCAGGGAGGAGTAGAATGTAACCAGAAAGATTTTGGTGGAGGGCTGGCGAGATGGTTCACGGTCTAAGGCGCCTGCTTAGGCAAACTTAGGCAACTGCAGGGACTGTGTTTCCATGCCTGGCACCACATGCTGTGCCAGCCCCACCCCCAGGGCAGGCGGAGCCAGCCATAATGAAAAAAAAAGAAAAGGATTTTGGTGGGTCCTGAGGGGCTTGGTGGGGTCCTGGAGGCTATGCAGTGCAGCCAGTATCGGGCCAGAGGCTGGAGCTCCAGGCAGGGTGTGGCAAGGAGAGGCAGTCAAGAGCCTGATAAGGAGCCTGGACTTTATTCAGAAGGGCCAGGCTGGGGGCTGCTCAGACTGGCTGCCAGATGGGAAGCAGATGCCCCACCCTGTGGGCTTTGTGGAGGGTGGCAGTGGTGGGCAGGGGCTCTGGGGTACACAGATTGGTTGTCCTGGCTCTCGGCTTAGGGGAACCTGGAAAGACATACTAGGTAGGGTGCTGGAAGGCCGCCACAGATGCCACCCACAGGCACTGTCATCAAGGGAGCCCCATGGTGACTGACGGCAGGGTAAATTGTTCAGTGCAGCTGTCCTCAGGGTAATCAAGACCCACCACACACCACACCCACCTCCACCTGGGCCCTGTTCTACCTAGGTTCCCACCCCAACTTCCCTATCCTCACCAGCTTTTCCGGTTCTCCTAACTGCTGCCTGGAGGGTCAAGAAAACCTGGTTGCAGGACCAGCCCTGCTAAACTGGCACTGCCAGGTGTGTGTTTCTGACCGCAGGAGGACTGTCACTTTAGCTGGGTGGGGCCAGAGTGACAAACCTAGGCCACGGGGGGGTCCCTGTCCAGCAGCTGCTTGCGTGCTCCTTGGGACAGGGAGCCCCCCCGCCCTCCGTTCTCCTGCAGGCGTCAGATGTGGCTTGGGGTCAGAAGACCGCAGCATCCGCTCCTTCCCTTGGGCACAGAGAAGCTGCCCTGGCTCTGGGCTAGGGGATGAGTTTGGGAAAACACTTCTGTCCTAGGGGCCCTGCCTAGACAAGCCCTGGGGCTGGGCAGGTAATCTCACATTTCTATCAGTCCAGTCCGCAAGGCCACAGACGATGTTACCGCAGAACTGCCTGCCTGGGTCACTTCCTTAACTACTGCTGTATTGGAAACTAAGAGTAGAAACCTGGGAAGCAGAGGGAACAGGAGGTCCTAGGACGTCCTCACCCTGCTAGTCTCAGTTTATCTTTTTTGCCAATGCCCGAAGTGACCAGGTAGGCAGAGAAGCAAGAGAGCACCCTGAAACAAGGTGCCTCCTGCTCTTCAGGAGCTCCAGCCAACTCTGCTCTGTTTCTCCATTTGCCAACAGGCCGTTCCCTCCCACTTCTCCTTGGAGGGAGGGTAGGGGGCGGGGAGGTGGGGCATTACAAAGAAAGGAAAGCCGAAGCCCTCCTCCGCAGGTTGCCCTTCCACCTCCCCCTGCCCCTCCCCCTGCCCCTCCCCCGTCCCTCTTCCCTCTGTCCCCAACCGGACTCCGAAAGCTGTGGGCAGGTCCTGGGAGGGGGCGGGACAGGGCAGCTCGATACAGGCCTATACGCAGCCCGAGTGGCGCGGGGGCGGGGCCTTATGATCCAGGGTCTGGGGGCGGGGGCCTTTCGTGGGCGGGGCTTGCATGCAGCGGGCTCTAAGGGGGCGTGGTCCTCAGGAGGCGGAATCGGCTGCTCCTTCAGGCTCCGAGTCCAGCTGGGCGGGCCGCACTCCTGGTTCCTGCGGTCGCCGTATTCGGTCGGCCGGCCCGCCGGCCCGCTGCTGGCAGTGCCCAGTCTCTCCGTGTTCCTCTGGCTGAACCAGTGTGGGTTGCGCCCCACGCCCCACCGCCCGCATGGCTGCAATCAAGGCTCTGCAGCAGTGGTGCCGGCAGCAGTGTGAGGGGTACCAGAATGTGGACATCACCAACATGACCACCTCGTTCCGCGACGGCCTCGCCTTCTGCGCTATCCTGCACCGGCACCGGCCTGATCTCATGTGAGTGCCTTGTGCCTCGTCTTCTCCCTTTGACCTTGCCACGTGGTGCCCACACATTTGGGGCGACTGAGACATACGACGCAATCAGAGCTGCTCAGAGCCTGGCAGAGCAGCGTGCCCTAGTGTGCAGCTCTCCCGGGGCTTCAGGGTGCCGTACACTAAGTGTAGCTGGGCTGTGGCTGGAGGTGGTGGCTTCGCAGGCTTAGTCAGTGGTGACTCAGGCATGCCCTGGTTCCTGGGAAAGGGCAGACAGAGCTGCTCTGGAGGCCCTGGAGACCCCATGATACTCTGGGGTCTGGCCACAAGACTAGGTCACTGAGGGCGTCCAGTTGGAGACTACCCTTTCCTGATCTACCTAGGAACCTTGGGAAATTCAGGATTACTGAGGAAAGTGGCAGTCAGTGCATTGAGCCCCCAGATACCAGGTCCTGCATTAAGGTGACAGGAGATGAGATACAGCTGCAGAAGGTGGCAGGGGCTGGGGGCTGGGCCCTCTGACCTGGTGTGGCTTTGGCATGGGTGTCCTACCTTGATTGCAAATGTTGACCCTAATCTGAATCTGTTGTATCTGTGTCCTTTGGCTGAATGACTGGGGCCTGGCTCTCCAGGACAGATTCTAACCTGAACTGGTGCATAGGATGCATAGGAAAGGGGCCCTTAGAAGGCCACTGTAGCCCAGGCACCCTCTAGGGAAAGTGCTGTCCTGAGAAGTGGTGGCAGCCTGGGCTGAGGTAGAGTGTGTTTGCTGAATGGGTGACCTGGGAGAAGCGAAAGGCAGCACTTTCTTTAGGCCCCTTGCTGTACAGACAGGGAAACCTGTGAGGCCCAATGAGAAACCCTTGTTCAGGTCGGACTGAGTCAGGATCAGAATCAGGCTCTTCCTGGTACCAAGCTCTGTTCCTACCGGGAAGCTAGAGTCTTGAGCAAGAGTCCTGGGCCCCTGACCCAGGTTGTGAAATGAGTTTATGGAGTCACCGTGTGCGTGTGTGTGTGTGTGTGTGTGTGTGTGTTCACATGGTCCTTGAGCAGTGCTCACTCACTGCTCCTCACTGCTGCACCCTCTGCTGGCTCCCCAGGGCCGGCAGTGGAGCAGCATGTGCTGCCATATCACAGGCTGGATGCTGGCCTTTGATGGATGATGGCCAGGGGGTGGGATGGCTGGGAAAGACCTAGAGTGGGCAATCTAGTGGCTGGGTTCCCTGGGGTGCAGGTTCCTGGGTGCAGCTGGCAGGTCACTTCTTCAGCCAACCCAGAAGAAGTTAATGTGACAAGTCTTAAAGTAGACAGGAAGGTGGTGCTGCTGCCTGATGGCCCTGTAGCCTGGGGCAGGCGTGACTGGAGATAGGCGGCCTTTCCTGCCCTCGAGAGCTTCCGTGTACTCCTCGCTGTGAGCATGTGTCTGGCCAGGCACACACTACCCACAGGGGCAGAAGTGGGCTAGGGTAAGTGTGTGCTCAGTGCTGGCACAAGCAGGCTCATGTATCTGAGCTGTTGGCTTAATTGACAGTTCTGGAGCACCTGCTCTGTAAAGTACAAGACCCTAGTCCCATAGATGCAGGATAAACCTGTTAAGTGTTCAAGGCCACTCCAGAAAGGCTAGGGGCTGAGACAGGAAGGAGACTGGAAGAAGAGGTGACTGGCCACAGTTATGCATGGGATGGAGTTATCTTGTTGACTTTCTGGCTGTTTGTCCCCAATGCTGGAGTAGTTCTTACTCATCCATGCCTCGAACCTAGTTAAGTGGATATTTGTATATGGCTGGGGCCTTTGCAGATGAGAGCACAAAGGTAGAGCTCAGTAGATGTGGCAGGAGCTCTGTGGGTGTTTATGTGCAGCAGGGAGGAGAGGAGACCGCACAACCAAGGAAAAGAGATGGGCCCACAAGACTTCCAACCATGAGGCTAGAAGAGGGAGGTAAGACCCTCCCCTGGCGATCCATTTCTGATGTTGGACCCATGGTCTGCAGACTGCCATTAAGCAAGGTCTTATGTGACACCTGTATTTATGGCATCGGTCACTGTAGTGATAGGATGGACGACTGGATTGAGCAGGGGTCAAAATGCAGTGAGGACGACCTGAGTTTGACTTGGGTACCTGTGGTTCTGCATCTGATGCTAACATAACAGGATCTATGCCTCCTGCCGTGGCCCTGCCATCCTCACTGTGAAGCCCTAAGCTGTCTGTCCTCTTGCACCTACTGACCACCAGGGAATGTGAGGAGGGGAGCAGCCTGAGGTTAGATTGCCTGAGATCTTGACTACATCTCTTCCTCCCCTCCTTCCCCTGAAGCCCCCCAGGCACCAGGAAGGTTGACATCCTGTCTCTGTGTCCTTAGCTTTGCTACCAGGAAGTCCTTCTCTTTGTCTGACCTCAATTCTTCCTGCTGCATGCTGAGTGTGTTTCCTCTGCCTTTAGTAGAGGGCAACTGTGAGGGACCAGGCGTTGGGCACAGAGCCAGCCAGGTGGGGTGCCTGGGCTCCCGACTCTGCCTACAGCCTATGTCCTGTTCCTCGCACACAAGTGGCCTCTGGGTCCCAGTAGGTGTGTATTTCTTCTTTTAGGTCAAGAGATGGGCCCATGTAGTGCTACCCATGAGGAGGTGGCCTTAGGGATCTGGCCTTTGCCTCATGACACCCAGAGCTTCTGTTTCTTGGACAGTTCTTGGTGCAGTCACAGAGCCCGTTTTCGTCCTGACCAGCCTGTTTGCTGTCTGCTGCCAGGTGAGCCTGTTTCAGACCTTGCCCTTCTGGCTCCAGGGCAGAACCAACGCCCCTGTGGCCTGACGTCTTCCCAGCTGGTTGGGCCAGGAGCCCAAGACCGGCCAGACCACAAAGGAGGTTGGTAAAAACCTGTGGGCCTCTTACTCAAGAGAGATCTGCAGGAGCCCCAGGGAAGCTGTCACCAAGTTGGGTTCTGCAAACTTCCTACTCCTCAGTTGCATGGTGGGGAGACCAGAACTTCCTCAAGGGCCCTTGATCTCTGACAGGCTGAGACCAGGTGGTTTGCACAGAGCCCTAAGCAGTGGCCCGCTGACCCTGGGCAGGGCTCATGGAAGCTCTGCAGGACTTGGAGACTGGCACTGTGAGGCTGGGGAGAGACTCCTTAAGAGACCTCATCCAGAAGCCTTAGCGCAAGACTTTCTTCCCTTCCAGCCTGGAGCCAGGGGTGGCTGGGTGAAGCCGGGCTGACCTCCTCCCACACAGGCCCTGCGGTCAGCAGGAAGCTGCCTGGGGACAGAGGCTTTCTGTTCTTGCCTGAGGGCTACCGCCCAGACCCCTGCTGTGCCTGGCCAGAACTTTCCAGGGCGGCTGGGAGGGGGCTGTTGCCCATTCCCAGTGAAGGCAGCACTTGGCTCCCAGAGCCCCAGCCTGCCTGCCTGGCCTCCTCCTCGCCTTGCCTGCCCTGCCAAGGCTCTGTGTTACTGTCTTGGTGTCTCTCTCCGTTCCACTGCCCTCTCTGGGCCTCTGTCTGTCTGTCCCCCTCACTGCCTGCTTCCTGGTGGGATTGGTTCCAGATGTGCTGGAGGTGCCTGGGAAAATCCCTCAGAGGTGCTTTCCCTTCACAATCCAGGGGCTCAACATAGTGTGGTTGTATTAGTTACAGGAAGTAAATACTGTGAGGCCAGCCAGTTGGAATTTGGAAGGGGAATACATTCCCCAGAGTCCTAGGGGAAGGAGACAGGGTCCTTGCATTGTGGCCCAAGGGAGACAGCCAAGGGAGGGGCTGGAGGGGCCTGGCTGCCTGTGCCTCTGGAAGCATCATCAGTGGGCCTGCGGTGGCAGATGACTGACCAGCGGACCATTGCTGGACTGACCTATGGGCCTCTTGACTCCATTCTGTTAATGCTGTGAGGATAAGCTCATGCTACTGAAACCTTACATGGCAAAGGCTGCATGATGAGTTTATCAACACACGAAAAATGAGTGCTATGTGCTTTGGCCCATGGTGCATACCTTGGGTTGAACTGGAGCGCGCTGATTCTACATGATGACGATTCCAATGCAATTAGTTGAATTCAGAAGGGTATCTCGGGTCCTGGTGCCATCACTCTACCGGTGGATGGGCTGTGGCCTGCTCTTCCAGGCTTCTAGGCTCTAGGGATGCCTCCCTGGTGTCTGCTGTTTGTTGCTCTGTGCCAACAAAGCTGATGCTTTTGTCTCAAGTCCTTAAAGTCAAGCTGGCTGCCTTCCCTGGCTCAGCTCAAGTCTGTTCATGCTGCTATGACAAAGGGTCCCAGAGTGGGACCCCAGAAATGAATTCCCCTGAGGTCCTGGGGGCTGGAGGTCTGAGGTTGGAATGTCAGTGGGCCTGATTCCTGCTGAGGCTGTGAGGAGGCTGATTTTAGTTTCTTTCCCGTGAGCAGCATCATCGTTTGGGGTTCTCATGTCCTGCACTCTGTCCACATTTCCCTATTTGATGAGCACAAGTCAGACTGAATGAGGGTCATTTTAACTTGAGCACTCTGTGACTAATATACTCCTCTGAGTATGGTCACATTTGGAATCACTGTGGCTTGGACTCCAAGGTCACTGTTTGAACTTTGTTATGGCTGGCTCAGCCTGCCCTGGGGGTGGGGCTGGCACAGCATGTGGTACTGGGAGTCCAACCACGGTCCCTGTAGTTGCCTAAGCTTGCCTAAGCCCGTGCTTTAGACCATTGAGCTATCTTGCTGGGCCCTCCGAGGTCACTTTTTGGAGGGGAGCATAATTCAACTCCAAATGTCAGTGACCTCCCTGCTGGCACAAAGCTAGCTTTGTGGGGTCCCTGCTTGCCAGAGGGGTGGGGGTGGGGTGGGATAGTGCTTGCAAGGAGCACTTTCCAAAGGAGCTTGCCTCAGGGCTTAGCTTCTCTCACCTTGTGACCTGGAGACTCAAGCTCAGTAGAGCTGGGAAAGGGTGTTCGGGCACAGGCTTAGGGAGGTCCTCTAGGGGTGTTGCAGCCTGGGGACTGGCTAGGGTGCCCCCCTCCTCTTGTGGACCTCCCCGCCAGCCAGGAAAGCAGTTTGGACTTGGTCCTGAGTCCACCAGCTGCCGTATTTGCAGTCATGCCCTGTGTACCATGGTCCTGCTCAGAGCACCACTGTTGTAGCCACAGAGGTGAACCTGGAAGGCACCCTGGTCTGCTTGGAGCTGGAGGTCAGGGGGGATGGGATGGCCCTATGCAGGGAACCACTCCTCCTTTTCCTGCTTTGTTTAGAGACAAAACAGAGCTTGTGCTCCTGCTCCCTGCTCCCAGCTCCCAGCCAGCCTTCTTGCAGGGCTAGAGACAGGATACTTATTTTAGTGACCTGGCATGGTAAGACCTGAGCAAGAACTCTCGGCTTTCCAAGGAGTAGGGGGCAGGAGGAAGGGCAAATGGTTACGTGGGCTCCAGAGTCTGAGTATAGATCCACCAGTGTGGCTGAGGACTCAGGCTGTTTGAGTGCAGACTGGCCACTCTGGGATTATACCACATCTGAGAACAGACCCAGTGAAACAGAGGCTGCTCAGACCTGCGGGTGCTGAAACATGGTCCTCTCTTGCTGTGTGGTCTACTGTTGGTCTTGGGCACAGACGCCTATACCCTCAGGGTGATTTTGGCATCTGGGACACATTACCTGGCAAGTGGTTCCAGCCAGAAGTACTGGAGTCCCAGGGGAGGCAAAGGAAGGAAGTAGGCAAACTGCAGCCTCCCCAGCCATGTGGTGTGTTTGCTCATCTGTAAAATGGGCTTTCAATGTGGGGTAAAGGTCATGATGGGGACAGGGCCCAGCTAGCTTGCCCTCTACTGGCGAACTGGGCCCAGAGCCAGGCCATTTTAGGCCAGGTGGCCACAGGCGGTCAGCTCCAGCTTTCCTCGTTGGAGACCTGCCCAGTCTTCCGGGTTGCCGTCAGTTGGCTGAGAAGAGGGCTGCAGGATTAATGTCAAGGCCAGCAGGACACAGCTCTTGGCTGGGCCCCTTCCTGTGCAGGGGGACTTCTGGGATAGGCTGGGTCACGGATGTGGCAGCGGCTGCTGCTCAGACCAGAGGACAGCATGGGAAGAACAGACAACTCCCGGGATGGCACCTTCTGTGGGTGCTGTGCATGCTGGGGCTGCCTACGTGTGCCCCTGCTGTGTCTGGCATGTATTCCTGTGTGCCCATGTTGGAGCATGTACACTGAGACCCTGGCCCTTACTGCAATGGTTTCTTATGTCCCTGCACTCCTGTGGTCCTGTACAGGGTTCCAGCGCCCTCTCCTCTGAGAGTGAGCCCTCCCTGGAATGAAGCCAGCACTTGGTGGGTACTTAGGATGGCATTATGGAGGGAACAGTGGGACTCCAATGCCGGGACTACAGTGTGAGTGGGCCTCACATCTCCTGCCGTGTCACCTGAGCATGTCCCTGAGTGGCCAGAGTCCTTGCTGCAGGATGGTGTGGTGGTGAAGGTGGGAACTTAAGAAAAGCTGACAACCCCAGAGGCTCCATGAGAATAAAAGGGAAAGGAGGACCCACAGGGGGGCTGTGTGGCTATAGGCTGGCCAAGTCCCCGTCTATGTGATGACTCTGTTACCACCCTGGGAGCCTTTCATGTCCCACTGTTGTGCCCTCCTAGCACTGGCCTGTCTGAACCACCAGATCACTGAACTTCCTGTTGGAATTAGCCTACTGTGAGCAGTGTTCTTGC